>OU538753.1:3069500-3379500 GCA_912999735.1 Aporia crataegi | reverse complement strand
CAGTCGGCAGGAAGAGAACCGGCTGCCCAACGCCTACACTCCCCTCTGATGTCAGAGGGGTAGCAAGGCAGTTAGTCCACCGGATCACCCCACCGACCCCAATGTCCTTAGTTGGGGCACTCGGGGGTCGCACTTGGCATTTCACCCAAATGCCCCGGACATATGTCCCCCCCTATCGATGAGGGCCCCACCCACACCGCATTGCGGGTGTTGCTGGCACCCCCCATCACCACACCCCACCTATGAGCGACGGGCGACGACCGTACGACCGGTCATCTCCCGTCGTCGCTCGGCAGCCTCCTTCTGTAGCATGACTAGCTCACAGAAGGAGGCTACCGCCCGCCAAGACTCCTCTCCGTCCAGCATTCCGATGACAACGCTTGACAGGGAGAGATCCCGCCCTATTACCGACACCAAGTCGTGACGCTGCCTCGACCAGGTGTCGCAATCAGCCAGGGTGTGGTCAGCAGTGTCCTCCAGAGCCCCACAGTGGTGGCAGATGGGGAGGGGTTCCCTCCTCGCCACCCTGTGCAGATACCGCCCAAAGCATCCATGTCCGGACAGTATTTGCGCCATCCGGAAGGTCACAGCCCCCCTGGAGCGGTTCACCCAGTCCCTCAGGAATGGGCGAAACGCTCCAATCGTACGCGATCCCGCCCTTGGCGAAGCCAGATCATCGATCCACATATCGAGTGTGATCTCCCTGGCTTGCCGTCGCGCATCCCGCCACAGCTCGTCCCTCCCCTCGGCCCTGCATGCCCTTTTGAGGCGGTACAGGGCGCCAAGGACCTCCGCCTCTCGCTCCCATGGAGGAGTCGCGGCAAGCACGCAGGCCGCCTCAAACGACACAGTCCGGTAACAGCGAGCTGCCCGGACCGCTATCACCCGCTGCGGCCTGCGCAGCAGCACGCAGTTCCGTCTACCGAGGCTGCCGTCCCAAACAGGGGCCCCGTACATCGCTATACTGCGGATAATTCCGCAGTACAGACGACGCACGCCCCGACCAGGACCCCCCAGGTTCGGCAGCAGACCCGCCAGTGACCCCGCAGCAGCTACTAACCTCCTCCCCAGAGCCTCAAAGTGAGCCTCAAAATTCCAGCGGCCGTCCAAGACAAGTCCAAGATACTTCATCCTGGACGCCACCGGAATCCGCACCCCACCTACCTGAAGGGCCGCACCCGGGGGCGGACCTGCTCTGGGCCCGTGGAAAAGTAGGGCATCCGTCTTTTCGAGGGACACCCTAAGTCCCAGGGCCTCAATCCGCCCCACAACTAGGGAGGTGCCGACTGTTGCCAGTCTAGCCACCTCACCATAATCCCTTCCACTGGCCACGACCAGTGTGTCGTCTGCATAGCAGAGGACGCGCAATCCCGAGGGAAGCGCGCCTCTCAACACCCAGTCGTAGCCAATGTTCCAGAGGAGCGGCCCAAGGACCGAACCCTGTGGGACCCCGCACCGTACAGGGTGGCGCACAACTTCATCCACCCTGTTAGTGTACACCACCCGTCGCCCATCCAAATAGTCCGCCACAATTCGGCGCAGATATATGGGGACCCCAAAATAGTCGAGGGCCTCCTTCACCGCGCCGAAAGGCAGACTATTGAATGCATTGGCAATATCCAAGGATACCGCCAATGCCTTACCCCCGTGCTCCACCACTCCCCCCGTGTGCTCCTGAAGCTCCAAGAGGGCATCAAGCGTCGAACGCCCCCTCCGGAAACCATACTGTGCCCCATCCAAGCAAATGTGCCCGCATAGGCGGGATGCCACAATCCACTCCAGCGACTTAGCGGCCTCGTCCAATAGGACGATCGGCCGATAAGACGCCGCACTGTCCGACGGACGCCCCTCCTTGTGGATGAGGCATAGCCGCCCTTCCTTCCAGACCGCGGGGAACCGCCCTTCTCGTAAGCAAGAGGTGTACAGTCCCCGAACGGTCTCTCCTAGCTGAGGGAGGGCCACTGCCAGGACACGTGCATGCACACCGTCCAGACCGGGAGCCTTCCTTCTCCGTCTGAGACGACTCAGGACCGACTCCATCTCTTGGTCAGAGACCTCCGGAGCCGAGCCATCGTCGTCCCCGCCCGCCGAAACTGATCTCGCCACCCTCGGAGGTCGAAACTCCGGAGGCGAAGGAAAGAGCCCAGAGATCACTCTTTCAAGGAGGACCGGCTCCAGCCTCTCCGTGAGGGGAGGCCCGGCGCCCTTCAGCCGCTTCCGTGCGGCACGGAAGGGGCGTCCCCACGGATCATCGTCAAGACCTTTCAGCATCTCTGAATGTGCTCTCTCCTTCGCCCCGCATATGGCAGATTGAAGAGCCTTCTTGCGGTTGCAGTACACCGCACGAAGACCCTCCGTTACTTCAGGGCTATCTCCAGCTCTACGTTGGCTTCTGTAGAAGGCCCTCCTTGCCCTGTGGCATTCTGTCCGGAGATCCCCGATCTCCGGTGTCCACCAGTAGACCGCCCTTCTCCCAGGCGACGGTTTCCACCTAGGCATACATGCATCGCACACCCTCTTTAGTGCCTTCCTTATGAAGTGGACTCCCTCGTCGATGCCCCCAGCCGTAGGGGGTGCACACCACCCCTCGACAATCGCGGCCTCCTCCGCGAGTTCGCGGTTCAGGCGGCCAATCGCCCAACGTGGGAGCAATACCCGACCGGTTTGCTCTCGGACGGGAGGACCCCGCGAGGCGGAGGACGCCGAAAACCGAATGTACCGGTGATCAGACATCGTCTCCACCCCGCAGACCACCCCCCATCCGGCAACCCTTCGTGCCGCCACCGGTGAAGCGAGGGTGACGTCCACCCTCGAGTTCCCCTGCGGGCGGACGCAAGTAGGCTCCGTTCCTTCATTTAGAAAGACAAGCCCAACCTCCGCCGCCCATTCCTCCAGCACCGGACCCCTACTACACGCAACCCTATCACCCCAGGTGGGGGACCTCGCATTGAGGTCCCCCATCAGGATGAGCGGACGCGGGAGAGCCCTTTGAACTGCAGGGCCCAGGCCGCCGAGAAAACTTTCAAAGTCCCTCAGCGGCCTGTTTGGGGACACATATGCCGCTACCACAGTCCACTCCCCCCAATCGGCGACTACATACCCAGGTCCCTTCTCTCTTAAAGAGATAGGGGTCCCATACGGTCGCGCAATCACCACAGCAACACCCGTGTCGTCTCCGACCCAATGGCACTGCTGGCCAACAAAGTAAGGCTCCAGCGCCACCGCAACATCGACTCTCCACTCCGCCAACGACTGCAGGAAAAGGTCCTGAGCCGCAGCGCAGTGGTTAAGGTTCCCCTGTAGGAAGCTGATGCAACTATCCATATTAGCTGGACATTGCATCAACCTCCACAGAGGCCACCCCAGCTGCAGCACGTGCCTCGGGCCTTCCCTTCTTGGGTTTGGGTGGGTTGCAGCCACGTCCACCCATCTTGTGATTGGCCGGTCTGCCTATGGCCGCACAGACCACACAGTGCAAGGGGGCGCTACACCCCTCCGCCTTGTGCCCCGGCTGCCCACACCTGTAGCAGGACGCACCCAAGTCAGTGCTGGAGGAGCACATCTCCCTCGTGTGCCCCAGCTCCATGCACTTGTAACATCGCAGTGGGAGCACCTCCTTTATCTCCACCCTAGCAGAGCTCCAACCTATCAGCAGCTTGCTGGCTGCGACTCTCTTGGCGGCGGCGATAGGGCACTGGATGTAGATTTCACCCATGCCCCCGCCACGCCTGATGAGGCGCCCAGGCCTCAAATGTGCGGCCGGACATTCACCTTTCGCAGCCACAGCCGCAAGCAGCTCCTCCAATGTGACGCTGTCGTCAAGGCCTCGTATGAACAGGTCCGCCCGCTTAACGGGTCTCTCCACCCGAGCCTCTCCCGACAGCACCACTCGTAAACGCTCCGCTAGGCGATCCGCCTTCAGCTCCCTCTCTGGGCCTGTTATTTCCAGCAGCCTCGCTCCGTTCGCCGCCTGACGTATGCTGATCCTCTCCACTCCGACCTCAGACAATTTTATGTTTTCTCTTGCTTTCGTCAGAAGACCAGCATAAGTCATTCCCCCATCAGCCGCCTCCTTCTCCAGGGTGACAGAGACTGCAGCCGAGGAGGGAGCAGTCAGCCCAGGAGGTACCCGAACCCCACTCTCCTTCCGTGTGGGCTGGGAGACTTCAGGTCGCCTATCAGTAGTTTTCTCCCCGGAGCCCCCCAACGGAATTCCCCAGCCTCCCCCGGGCCGGAGGTTTGCCTGCTCCACGTCGGGGAGTGAAGCCAACAAAGACCCCTTCCCCTTACCCTTACCCTTCCTTGTGACCGTAGCCCACGAGGTATCCGGACCCCCTGGACCCCCCGGTGCGCTCGGACCTCCTGAAGAGTTAGGACCCCCCGCGGTCGAGGAACCCCTCATTGAGAAAGGACCCCCCGCCGCAAAATGATTCCCCGTGAAAGGACTCCCCGTCACAAAAGGACCCCCCATCACAAAAGGACCCCCCGTCCGCGGGGCGCAAGTGCCCCTCAACCCCCCGGACCCACTGTCCATTGGAGGCAGGTGCCCCCCAACCCCCCGGGACCCCATGTCCATGGGAGGCAGAGGCCCCCCAACTCCCCCGGACCTCCTGTCCATGGGACGTCGGTGCCTCCCAGCACCCCCGGACCCCCTGTCTATGGGATGCAAGTGCCCCCCAACCCCCCCGGACCCTCCATCCACCGGACGCAGGTCCCGCCCAATCCCCTCTGTCCTCTCACCCAAAGGGCTCAAGGGCCCCTCAGAACCTAACCCCCCATCGCCACTGCTCGAGACCATCTGGGCCCTCGTCCTCGGGTCCTTCGATGCCACAGGCGGGCATGTAGCAGGCGGCACAGTGGCCGCCGCAGCCAGCGGGGGGCGGAGGATCGGCACCGGAAGGAGCCGGTCCCCTATCCCCGCCAGCTTGGCATCCATCATGCCCCCCACCGCCCGCATGATCTCACCCAGAAGGCTCTCTTTTAAGCCCTCAATTAGCTCTTTTGAACCATCTACCTGTGGACCTGCACCCACTCTCAGCGACTCCAGGTCTCTGTCTTGTTGGGCAATGCGTGTCGCCCTCTCCTCAAAGTCCCTTCTGAGGGCGCTGATTTCCGACTCCAGATCAGAAACCCGCGCCCGCAGACGGGCGTTGTCTCTGGCGAGGCTTTGCCCTCTCTCGCCACCATTACATCTCTCTACAAGATCTATTACTATTTCGTTAATTTCTTTAGCAGCCATTTTTAAATCACGTACGTATGTCCCCTTTAGGTTGCCGGATTTGGTTGCAACCTCTAAGATTTTGGCGACATTTTGTGTCGCCCTCTCCCTAACCTCAGGGACCTCGCAAAGAACTATGTCGTCCTTGGCGGGGCCTCCTGAGGTGTTCGCCTTTTTACCCCTTTTCTTTAGGTGGCGTTCGAGTGCCGCCCGCGCTTCTATTGACGCAGCATCCCTAGCTGCGTCATCCGAATCACTCATCTTACCCTTCCTCCTTCGCTCCTTTGCTGGGGGCGACAGATCCCTATCCGTACCTTTCTTATAAAGCCGCTTCCTAGAGCAGGAGCGGGAAGAGTCTGACTCGGAGGTCGACTCCATATTAATACATATTTACAATAATTAAATATAATTAGATAATTAATAGATAATGTGAATAAGTATATTAATATGTAATAAACAAATATTTATAATCAATAATAGATACCAGATACCCGACACCAGACACCAGATACCCGATACCAGATACTAGATACTAGATACTAGATACCAGATACCAGGCACCAGGCACTAGGCACCAGTATTAATATTAATATACACATAAGTAAATAATATTTAAATGAATAAGTAATGAGATAATTATAATTTAATAGATACTTAATTAATATATATATATATATATATATATAAGTAGATAATATTATGTAGATGAATAATTAAATAAGTAAATAGTATCAAAGGGACAATTAATCCTTAATTCTAATCCTTAATTTAAACCTAACCCCTAAGCCTTAGATCTAGTCCTTATAATACTACTTATGTAACTACTTATAAACTACAATTTAATGTCTTATAAGCAGCGCCCAGCAACAGGAATCCGTACTCTTCAAAATGGCGGCGTATACGCCTAAGATGGCGGACTCCGGCCCCGCCCTGTCTGTATGCTGGCCCAGCGAACAAAGGATTTTGGATTTATCCCTTGGACCGCTCCAATCTTCGCGTGCAATACACCAAACGATTCGTCTCGTCAAGACAAAACCGATGGTGCAAAGCAAATTATGGAAAATTGCTCCCCCAGACAAACACACTCACTTCTTTGTTCGAGCACTTTAAAAATTATTACGGCCAAACCAGTGGTCCAAAAAAATAATTAAAAGTACTCACGTATAGCCCGTGGTATTGCCCACAAAATGAGAACAAAAAACCAATATGCTCTCACGACAATTCTCGCACAAAACACAAAAAACACCGGGTCAATTTCCCCTCCACTTAAAACTTTAATATGTTAGTATTTATAAAATTTACACACACACAAAATAAATCACTATATTCAGCAAAAAATTGCGCATCCGGCGATACCAAAATTAGAATTTTTGCTCGGTGAGCAGACCCTCCAGAGGCTCACAGAACGCGGAGCACAGTAAACAGCAGCTAACTCAACCGCAGCTCAACGCGACCTAACCTAACCTAACCTAACCTTTTTTTTTTTTTTTTTTTTTTTTTTTTTTTTTAACGTGAGGAAATGCATTTACGCATCCCCCCCGCGGCGCATTGGACATACGGGGGGGTATGTGGGACTCGGCACTCTAATAGTGCCCCTACCCAAACTAAAACCTCACGGCGCCAGTCGGCAGGAAGAGAACCGGCTGCCCAACGCCTACACTCCCCTCTGATGTCAGAGGGGTAGCAAGGCAGTTAGTCCACCGGATCACCCCACCGACCCCAATGTCCTTAGTTGGGGCACTCGGGGGTCGCACTTGGCATTTCACCCAAATGCCCCGGACATATGTCCCCCCCTATCGATGAGGGCCCCACCCACACCGCATTGCGGGTGTTGCTGGCACCCCCCATCACCACACCCCACCTATGAGCGACGGGCGACGACCGTACGACCGATCATCTCCCGTCGTCGCTCGGCAGCCTCCTTCTGTAGCATGACTAGCTCACAGAAGGAGGCTACCGCCCGCCAAGACTCCTCTCCGTCCAGCATTCCGATGACAACGCTTGACAGGGAGAGATCCCGCCCTATTACCGACACCAAGTCGTGACGCTGCCTCGACCAGGCGTCGCAACCAGCCAGGGTGTGGTCAGCAGTGTCCTCCAGAGCCCCACAGTGGTGGCAGATGGGGAGGGGTTCCCTCCTCGCCACCCTGTGCAGATACCGCCCGAAGCATCCATGTCCGGACAGTATCTGCGCCATCCGGAAGGTCACAGCCCCCCTGGAGCGGTTCACCCAGTCCCTCAGGAATGGGCGAAACGCTCCAATCGTACGCGATCCCGCCCTTGGCGAAGCCAGATCATCGATCCACATATCGAGTGTGATCTCCCTGGCTTGCCGTCGCGCATCCCGCCACAGCTCGTCCCTCCCCTCGGCCCTGCATGCCCTTTTGAGGCGGTACAGGGCGCCAAGGACCTCCGCCTCTCGCTCCCATGGAGGAGTCGCGGCAAGCACGCAGGCCGCCTCAAACGACACAGTCCGGTAACAGCGAGCTGCCCGGACCGCTATCACCCGCTGCGGCCTGCGCAGCAGCACGCAGTTCCGTCTACCGAGGCTGCCGTCCCAAACAGGGGCCCCGTACATCGCTATACTGCGGATAATTCCGCAGTACAGACGACGCACGCCCCGACCAGGACCCCCCAGGTTCGGCAGCAGACCCGCCAGTGACCCCGCAGCAGCTACTAACCTCCTCCCCAGAGCCTCAAAGTGAGCCTCAAAATTCCAGCGGCCGTCCAAGACAAGTCCAAGATACTTCATCCTGGACGCCACCGGAATCCGCACCCCACCTACCTGAAGGGCCGCACCCGGGGGCGGACCTGCTCTGGGCCCGTGGAAAAGTAGGGCATCCGTCTTTTCGAGGGACACCCTAAGTCCCAGGGCCTCAATCCGCCCCACAACTAGGGAGGTGCCGACTGTTGCCAGTCTAGCCACCTCACCATAATCCCTTCCACTGGCCACGACCAGCGTGTCGTCTGCATAGCAGAGGACGCGCAATCCCGAGGGAAGCGCGCCTCTCAACACCCAGTCGTAGCCAATGTTCCAGAGGAGCGGCCCAAGGACCGAACCCTGCGGGACCCCGCACCGTACAGGGTGGCGCACAACTTCATCCACCCTGTTAGTGTACACCACCCGTCGCCCATCCAAATAGTCCGCCACAATTCGGCGCAGATATATGGGGACCCCAAAATAGTCGAGGGCCTCCTTCACCGCGCCGAAAGGCAGACTATTGAATGCATTGGCAATATCCAAGGATACCGCCAATGCCTTACCCCCGTGCTCCACCACTCCCCCCGTGTGCTCCTGAAGCTCCAAGAGGGCATCAAGCGTCGAACGCCCCCTCCGGAAACCATACTGTGCCCCATCCAAGCAAATGTGCCCGCATAGGCGGGATGCCACAATCCACTCCAGCGACTTAGCGGCCTCGTCCAATAGGACGATCGGCCGATAAGACGCCGCACTGTCCGACGGACGCCCCTCCTTGTGGATGAGGCATAGCCGCCCTTCCTTCCAGACCGCGGGGAACCGCCCTTCTCGCAAGCAAGAGGTGTACAGTCCCCGAACGGTCTCTCCTAGCTGAGGGAGGGCCACTGCCAGGACACGTGCATGCACACCGTCCAGACCGGGAGCCTTCCTTCTCCGTCTGAGACGACTCAGGACCGACTCCATCTCTTGGTCAGAGACCTCCGGAGCCGAGCCATCGTCGTCCCCACCCGCCGAAACTGATCTCGCCACCCTCGGTGGTCGAAACTCCGGAGGCGAAGGAAAGAGCCCAGAGATCACTCTTTCAAGGAGGACCGGCTCCAGCCTCTCCGTGAGGGGAGGCCCGGCGCCCTTCAGCCGCTTCCGTGCGGCACGGAAGGGGCGTCCCCACGGATCATCGTCAAGACCTTTCAGCATCTCTGAATGTGCTCTCTCCTTCGCCCCGCATATGGCAGATTGAAGAGCCTTCTTGCAGTTGCAGTACACCGCACGAAGACCCTCCGTTACTTCAGGGCTATCTCCAGCTCTACGTTGGCTTCTGTAGAAGGCCCTCCTTGCCCTGTGGCATTCTGTCCGGAGATCCCCGATCTCCGGTGTCCACCAGTAGACCGCCCTTCTCCCAGGCGACGGTTTCCACCTAGGCATACATGCATCGCACACCCTCTTTAGTGCCTTCCTTATGAAGTGGACTCCCTCGTCGATGCCCCCAGCCGTAGGGGGTGCACACCACCCCTCGACAATCGCGGCCTCCTCCGCGAGTTCGCGGTTCAGGCGGCCAATCGCCCAACGTGGGAGCAATACCCGACCGGTTTGCTCTCGGACGGGAGGACCCCGCGAGGCGGAGGACGCCGAAAACCGAATGTACCGGTGATCAGACATCGTCTCCACCCCGCAGACCACCTCCCATCCGGCAACCCTTCGTGCCGCCACCGGTGAAGCGAGGGTGACGTCCACCCTCGAGTTCCCCTGCGGGCGGACGCAAGTAGGCTCCGTTCCTTCATTTAGAAAGACAAGCCCAACCTCCGCCGCCCATTCCTCCAGCACCGGACCCCTACTACACGCAACCCTATCACCCCAGGTGGGGGACCTCGCATTGAGGTCCCCCATCAGGATGAGCGGACGCGGGAGAGCCCTTTGAACTGCAGGGCCCAGGCCGCCGAGAAAACTTTCAAAGTCCCTCAGCGGCCTGTTTGGGGACACATATGCCGCCACCACAGTCCACTCCCCCCAATCGGCGACTACATACCCAGGTCCCCTCTCTCTTAAAGAGATAGGGGTCCCATATGGCCGCGCAATCACCACAGCAACACCCGTGTCGTCTCCGACCCAATGGCACTGCTGGCCAACAAAGTAAGGCTCCAGCGCCACCGCAACATCGACTCTCCACTCCGCCAACGACTGCAGGAAAAGGTCCTGAGCCGCAGCGCAGTGGTTAAGGTTCCCCTGTAGGAAGCTGATGCAACTATCCATATTAGCTGGACATTGCATCAACCTCCACAGAGGCCACCCCAGCTGCAGCACGTGCCTCGGGCCTTCCCTTCTTGGGTTTGGGTGGGTTGCAGCCACGTCCACCCATCTTGTGATTGGCCGGTCTGCCTATGGCCGCACAGACCACACAGTGCAAGGGGGCACTACACCCCTCCGCCTTGTGCCCCGGCTGCCCACACCTGTAGCAGGACGCACCCAAGTCAGTGCTGGAGGAGCACATCTCCCTCGTGTGCCCCAGCTCCATGCACTTGTAACATCGCAGGGGGAGCACCTCCTTTATCTCCACCCTAGCAGAGCTCCAACCTATCAGCAGCTTGCTGGCTGCGACCCTCTTGGCGGCGGCGATAGGGCACTGGATGTAGATTTCACCCATGCCCCCGCCACGCCTGATGAGGCGCCCAGGCCTCAAATGTGCGGCCGGACATTCACCTTTCGCAGCCACAGCCGCAAGCAGCTCCTCCAATGTGACGCTGTCGTCAAGGCCTCGTATGAACAGGTCCGCCCGCTTAACGGGTCTCTCCACCCGAGCCTCTCCCGACAGCACCACTCGTAGACGCTCCGCTAGGCGATCCGCCTTCAGCTCCCTCTCTGGGCCTGTTATCTCCAGCAGCCTCGCTCCGTTCGCCGCCTGACGTATGCTGATCCTCTCCACTCCGACCTCAGACAATTTTATGTTTTCTCTTGCTTTTTTCAGAAGACCAGCATAAGTCATTCCCCCATCAGCCGCCTCCTTCTCCAGGGTGACAGAGACTGCAGCCGAGGAGGGAGCAGTCAGCCCAGGAGGTGCCCGAACCCTACTCTCCTTCCGTGTGGGCTGGGAGACTCCAGGTCGCCTATCAGTAGTTTTCTCCCCGGAGCCCCCCAACGGGATTCCCCAGCCTCCCCCGGGCCGGAGGTTTGCCTGCTCCACGTCGGGGAGTGAAGCCGACAAAGACCCCTTCCCCTTACCCTTACCCTTCCTTGTGACCGTAGCCCACGAGGTATCCGGACCCCTTGGACCCCCCGGTGCGCTCGGACCTCCTGAAGAGTTAGGACCCCCCCCGGTCGAGGGACCCCTCATTGAGAAAGGACCCCCCGCCGCAAAATGATTCCCCGTGAAAGGACTCCCCGTCACAAAAGGACCCCCCATCACAAAAGGACCCCCCGTCCGCGGGGCGCAAGTGCCCCTCAACCCCCCGGACCCACTGTCCATTGGAGGCAGGTGCCCCCCAACCCCCCGGGACCCCATGTCCATGGGAGGCAGAGGCCCCCCAGCTCCCCCGGACCTCCTGTCCATGGGACGTCGGTGCCTCCCAGCACCCCCGGACCCCCTGTCTATGGGATGCAAGTGCCCCCCAACCCCCCCGGACCCTCCATCCACCGGACGCAGGTCCCGCCCAATCCCCTCTGTCCTCTCACCCAAAGGGCTCAAGGGCCCCTCAGAACCTAACCCCCCATCGCCACTGCTCGAGATCATCCGGACCCTCGTCCTCGGGTCCTTCGATGCCACAGGCGGGCATGTAGCAGGCGGCACAGTGGCCGCCGCAGCCAGCGGGGGGCGGAGGATCGGCACCGGAAGGAGCCGGTCCCCTATCCCCGCCAGCTTGGCATCCATCATGCCCCCCACCGCCCGCATGATCTCACCCAGAAGGCTCTCTTTTAAGCCCTCAATTAGCTCTTTTGAACCATCTATCTGTGGACCTGCACCCACTCTCAACGACTCCAGGTCTCGGTCTTGTTGGGCAATGCGTGTCGCCCTCTCCTCAAAGTCCCTTCTGAGGGCGCTGATTTCCGACTCCAGATCAGAAACCCGCGCCCGCAGACGGGCGTTGTCTCTGGCGAGGCTTTGCCCTCTCTCGCCACCATTACATCTCTCTACAAGATCTATTACTATTTCGTTAATTTCTTTAGCAGCCATTTTTAAATCACGTACGTATGTCCCCTTTAGGTTGCCGGATTTGGTTGCAACCTCTAAGATTTTGGCGACATTTTGTGTCGCCCTCTCCCTAACCTCAGGGACCTCGCAAAGAACTATGTCGTCCTTGGCGGGGCCTCCTGAGGTGTTCGCCTTTTTACCCCTTTTCTTTAGGTGGCGTTCGAGTGCCGCCCGCGCTTCTATTGACGCAGCATCCCTAGCTGCGTCATCCGAATCACTCATCTTCCCCTTCCTCCTTCGCTCCTTTGCTGGGGGCGACAGATCCCTATCCGTACCTTTCTTATAAAGCCGCTTCCTAGAGCAGGAGCGGGAAGAGTCTGACTCGGAGGTCGACTCCATATTAATACATATTTACAATAATTAAATATAATTAGATAATTAATAGATAATGTGAATAAGTATATTAATATGTAATAAACAAATATTTATAATCAATAATATATACCAGATACCCGACACCAGATACCAGATACCCGATACCAGATACTAGATACTAGATACTAGATACCAGATACCAGGCACCAGGCACTAGGCACTAGTATTAATATTAATATACATATAAGTAAATAATATTTAAATGAATAAGTAATGAGATAATTATAATTTAATAGATACTTAATTAATATATATATATATATATATATATAAGTAGATAATATTATGTAGATGAATAATTAAATAAGTAAATAGTATCAAAGGGACAATTAATCCTTAATTCTAATCCTTAATTTAAACCTAACCCCTAAGCCTTAGATCTAGTCCTTATAATACTACTTATGTACTACTTATAAACTACAATTTAATGTCTTATAAGCAGCGCCCAGCAACAGGAATCCGTACACTTCAAAATGGCGGCGTATACGCCTAAGATGGCGGACTCCGGCCCCGCCCTGTCTGTATGCTGGCCCAGCGAACAAAGGAATTTGGATTTATCCCTTGGACCGCTCCAATCTTCGCGTGCAATACACCAAACGATTCGTCTCGTCAAGACAAAACCGATGGTGCAAAGCAAATTATGGAAAATTGCTCCCCCAGACAAACACACTCACTTCTTTGTTTGAGCACTTTAAAAATTATTACGGCCAAACCAGTGGTCCAAAAAAAACAATTAAAAGTACTCACGTATAGCCCGTGGTATTGCCCACAAAATGAGAACAAAAAACCAATATGCTCTCGCGACAATTCTCGCACAAAACACAAAAAACACCGGGTCAATTTCCCCTCCACTTAAAACTTTAATATGTTAGTATTTATAAAATTTACACACACACAAAATAGATCACTATATTCAGCAAAAAATTGCGCATCCGGCGATACCAAAATTAGAATTTTCGCTCGGTGAGCAGACCCTCCAGAGGCTCAACCTAACCTAACCTAACCTAACCTAACCTAACCTAACCTAACCTAACCTAACCTAACCTAACCTAACCTAACCTAACCTAACCTAATCGAACCGCCGTCGCGAACGCCACGAAACTGTGTCGTTCCGCGTTTAGAAAATCCTAAAAATAGTATTTTTCGATTGTTTTATATAGTGCTATACATCATCGTGTGCGCCTTGTGACGGCGAGTTTAGTGATACCCCATTTGTGGATAAAAAGTGAGAAAAAGTGGTGAAAAGTAACAAAAAACTGTATTTTTCAAAGAAAAAACGTGTTTAAGTTCGTGCGCCGCCGAAACAAGATCGACGACACCCATTTTTTATTGTCTGATAATTGGCGCCGTATTGAGATCTATCTTTTGGATCAATTTTGGAAATTTTCTGTTAACGAATATAGGAGATATTCATAAAAAAGTGGAAAGCCACGTGGCACGTGGTCCGGGAAATGCTCAATATCTTGTAGTGTGCTATATACCATCAGATGCGCCATAAAAAGCTCTTTTAAGCGATATATTGGTTATTAAAATTGGTAATAAGGAAAAAAATTTATAAAGAGAAATACTATATAACCAAAAAATATTTTACTCCAGGACATTTCTTTCAAAAACTAAAGCGGTGACATACTAATTAAAAATAACAAGGATAAGCGCCTCATTAAGCCGCATCTTCTGAGATATTGTTTGCATTTTTCTGACTCCAAACCACAAAGTTATTCGGGAGAAAGTGAAAACCACGTGGCACGTGGTCGGAGTTACCGTGGGAGCACGAAGGCAAGCTACACATCATTAGACGGCTCTTTACAAGCTGATCTCAGCGCCGTTTCAATAATTCAAATCGGACCATCCTTGGCGCTGCAGCGCTGGCGGGAATAAAACAGATAAAAAACAGAAAATAACTCGGGAACGGTGAGTCCTACCCCATTTTTGACCCCAGATCAAGTATATATATATTATATATACTTGGTCTAATTTCCAGTAGCCAAATACCCCTTTTCCTATACATTAAAATTTAAAATTAAATAATTTCAAAAAATTTCAAAATTTTTAATAAATTTTATAATTTAAATTCCTTTTAAGTGACATAGCGCCTAAACGGTGCGTTTTTTGACATTTTTAATAAGATTTTGATATACATATATGTATATCAAGTTTTTGCTGTTATTTTATTTTGTACCCAACCACTAAAATTCCAGAGTCTCGGAGGCCGCGGCGCTGCAGCAAAGTGCATTGATCCAACTAGATTCAGCCAGAAATTTAAAAGGCGAAATTAAAACGGCTGTGACTGCTGCGTTGAGGCGCCTCTATGAGCTAGTTAAGGATGCTGAGGCCCGGACCAAGCCTGGGACACATATGGTTAAGCCCGCGGACGCGACTGTCAGTATTGATCCGGAATCGTCGGTGCAAACAAAGAATGTGGACAGGTTGGAGGAACAGATAAATAGATTAGAAGTTATAAGAGTCAAACTACAAGAAACCATTAATAAGCAGGAAGTAAATTTAACGAATGAACTGCGAAAAGAGTTCAATAAACGAAGTGTAGAGGAGGAGGAGAGGGAAAAAAGACTCGAACAAAAAATAAAGACGTACGCGAGCGTGGTGACAGAAGCTGCAGCCGGGACTGGGACTCCCAAATTAGTACGTAACACGCTACACTCTATTGTAGTGACATCTAAAGATAAAACGGAAACAGGGGAAGCAGTCCTTGAAAAAGTTAGAAAGACGCTCGACGCGAAGGAGGGATGGGTGAAAGTTGAGAGAGTTAGAAAGGCCAGAGATAGAAAAATCATAATGGGCTTCGAGACGGAGACGGAAAGAAACAAAATAAGGGAAAAGCTTGAAAAGGAACGGGAAGATCTCACTGTTGAGGAAGTGAAAAACAGGGACCCGCTTATTGTTCTCAGGAGCGTCCTATCCGTGAACACGGACGAAGACATAATTGGGGCCCTGAGAAAACAAAATAGGGATATCTTCGGCGGCCTCGCATTACATGTTTTGTGCTTCCAAAGATAACGCCTACTTTGTCAGCTGTACAGGTACAAAGCGCGCAATTCAGGATTCCTGAGAATGTACAGTTGGCAAATGCGCAGTTTTTGGACGCTCAAGATATAGATATTTTAATAGGTGCGGACCGGTTTTGGGACTTGCTTACTGAAGGCAAGATGCGTTTACCAAACGGCCCGTTTCTTCAAAATACTAAGTTAGGTTGGGTGATATCGGGCCCTATTAATTACAATACGCGCAATAAAGGGTATATCCAATGTAATTTCACTCAATCTATAGATACGCAATTAAGACGATTTTGGGAACTGGAGGAATTACCTAAGCCGCGAGATACGCGCACCGATGATGAGCTGGCATGCGAACATCTATTTACTACCACTACTACGCGCAACAATGACAGAACGTCGTTTTTTATCATTACAAAAAAGGTTATCGCGCGCACCTAACAACTATAAAGACCTATATATCGAATTCATGCGTGAATATATTCGTTTAGGTCACATGACTAGAGTAAATAACTACGCAAGTCCTCACTACTTTTTGCCTCACCACGGTGTATATCGCGAACATAGCACGACTACGAAGCTACGCGTAGTGTTTGACGCGAGTGCGACTACCACGTCAAACAAATCCCTAAATGATATACAGTTCATAGGGCCAGCGCTTCAAAACGACATTTTCGATATACTTCTTCGATTCCGTCAGTACAAATACGTGGCATGCGCTGACGTCGAGAAAATGTATAGACAAATACTCGTTCATTGCGATCAGCGCAGTTTACAGTTAATACTATGGCGAGAGAACCCGTCTGACGAACTAAGTATATATAGGTTAAATACAGTGACTTATGGTACTGCATCGGCGCCGTACCTAAGTATACGTTGTTTACGTCAACTCGCAAACGAACAGATGATCGGGTTGTAGCTAGGGTTATCAACGACGATTTTTTTGTTGACGATTTAATTACAGGCGAAGACGACGCTGATGCATTATTAAACATATGCGAAAAAACATCAAGGGTTCTCAAGTCAGCGTATTTTCCATTACGAAAGTGGGCATTCTGTCATGACGTAAGCGTTGAAAAATCTAAAGAATTGGCAATTGGAGACCATTGTCAAAACAAAACACTTGGGTTAGGTTGGCAAATTACTAGTGACGAATTACATTTTACAACTCAAATAAAACAGAGTCCCCAAATAACAAAGCGTAGTATAATGTCAGTCATATCACAAATATATGACCCTTTCGGGCTATTGTCTCCATTCATAATTACTGCAAAAATAATCTTGCAAAAATTATGGCTAAGTAAAATCGATTGGGATGACGCGATTCCCCATGATATACAACTTAATTGGAATCGATTTGTTACAGATTTGTCAAATTTAAATAAAATACGAGTTCCTCATTGCGTCATGGGTGAATGTACTCAGAATAGGGAGTTGCATATTTTCACAGATGCATCTCAGGAGGCTTATGGCGCTTGTGCTTACATACGTACATTCGATGACTCGTGCGTCACTACGAATTTGTTGTGTGCGAAAGGTAAAGTTGCGCCTGTTAAAAATGTGTGCACCATACCTAGGCTCGAGCTATGCGGCGCCCTGTTAGGCGCGCGATTATATAATAGAATCATACGTTCCTTGCGGTTGACATTCACAAACGTTTACTTCTGGACTGATTCCACTATCGTCATGGGGTGGATCAGAATGTCACCTCATCGACTTAAAACTTTCGTACAAAATCGTGTATCTCAGATAAACGAATTGACCGATGGCGCACCGTGGTATCATATAAACGGTAATGAGAACCCGGCGGACATCGTATCAAGAGGTGTCAGTTTGTCCGAACTCATAGATAGCACTGGGTGGTGGCATGGCCCAGTGATGTTAAAATGCATCACAATTAGTAAATTTAACGATTCTTCTGTAGATCAACACGAATTACCCGAATTAAAGTCTCAAAATATATGTATGATGTCTAATAATTTAAATGATTACGTTAATTTAATTGATTTCAATAGATTTTCGTGTTTTAATCGCTTACGGCGATCATTCGCTTATGTATTGAGGTTTTTAAATAACATACGCGTCGGGAAACAACACCGCAAAACCGGTTCGTTATTTATTGATGAACTAAACTGTTCAGTCGCATTGCTCGCACAACACTCGCAACTACAATCGTTTAGTAGTGAATATAATGATTTACTGAAAAATTCAGTTGTAAAATCAAAGCGAATACTTAGCTTAAACGTCTTTGTTGATGAGAATAAATTAATACGTGTCGGAGGGAGATTAAGTAACTCGCCTCATTTTAATTATAATAAAAAACACCCAGTTTTGTTATGTAGTAAACACAAATTTACTGAGTTACTGTTTAAACATGAACATCAACAGCTGTTGCATGGCGGACCTCAAGTCTTACTCGCAACTATTCGTGAGACTTGGTGGCCTCTCGGAGGGCGAAACCTGGCTAGGAAGATTGTTCACGATTGCATCAGGTGTACACGCATTAAAGGGAAAACAATACAACCAATTATGGGTAATCTTCCAGCGGAACGTCTAGAACCTGGATTCCCTTTCATGCGTTGTGGCGTAGATTATGCGGGGCCAGTGATGATTTTAAACCGGAGAGGCAGAGGATCTGCCCCTTTACAAAAGGGTATATTTGTTTATTTATTTGTTTATGTACGCATGCGATTCATTTGGAATTAGTTACCAGCCTTACAACTAGCGATTATTTACTTGCCTTAAAACGATTTATATCTCGCCGAGGTAAACCGGTTGAGATTATGTCAGATAATGCGAAAAACTTCGTAGGGGCTGAGAAAGAAATAGTTTCAACCCTTATGAATGATATTAAGAATATAACAGATTTTACGTCGAATAACAGTATTAAATTCAGTTTCATTCCGCCGCATGCGCCTCATTTTGGTGGTTTATGGGAGTCGGGAGTGAAATCGTGCAAATATCACTTGCGACGCGTAATAGGTTGCACTAATCTCACTTACGAGGAGTTCAGTACGGTATTAGCGCAAATTGAAGCCGTCTTGAATTCCCGTCCCTTAACAGCTCTGTCCACAGATCCTAGCGATTTGTCACCCCTCACACCTGCTCATTTCCTGATCGGGCGGCCGTTGACTGCTCCCGCTAGCAAAGACTTGACTTTTACACCGAGTCACCATTTACTGCGCTACGACGTCATCGAACAAATGAGGCAGCATTTTTGGAAGCGATGGGCGAAAGAGTACGTGTCCGAACTACAAACGCGAACGAAATGGAAGACTAGACGAGATGAAATTCAATTAAATAGCCTTGCTCTCGTCAAGGATGACAACCTGCCTCCTCTTAAGTGGAAATTGGGCAGGATCATTCGTCTATATCCCGGAGCTGACGGTGTCTCACGTGTGGCTGATGTACGCACCGCATCGGGCGTCGTACGTCGAGCTTTTTCGAAAATCTGCCCCCTGCCAACTTCATCAAGCGTTACACATCGAGATTGTTGAAACCATGATTGTTTCAAGGCCGGGAGCATGTTAACGCCATCTATCGGTGACATGGAAGAGGTTGCGTCGTGTGCAAAGCGGGGAGGAGTGCGAAGCGGGGATCGGCGCGGCCATATTTTTTTGATTGCGCATCACTTCTCTTACGCATTCGAATTCAAAAGACGTGTTAATATTTTCAAGCGAATCTAAGTTTAATGTTGTTAAACGTTTTTATATATAATGAGAAATTATAGTCATTTTAAGAATACGAATTTATTTCTCAAAGAACTTTCTTAAATACAGTGTACCATGTGTCTGGGATTTGGTCATACGAGGAGGTTTTGTCAAGAAAAGAATGAGATGTGCAGCCACTGCGGGGAGGAACATCTAAGATCAGCTTGCCAAAAATACGCAAGAGGAGAGGAGCCCGAATGCAGAAACTGCAAAGAGGCTGACAAAGGCAATACACAGCACAGCGCATTTAGCCGGGAGTGCCCGATAAGACACAGATGGGACAGGCTAGCGAGGCGCGGATATGCCTATTGTTAATAGCGGAGGGCGTTGAAAACAGACTGGAAAGCAATACTGAGACTCTCGCACTGATGCAAATAAACTTACAGAGGAAACAGCTAGCTACCGACGAAATGATAAGGGAGGCTGACAAAAGGAAAATGGCTATTATTTTGGTACAGGAGCCCTATGTGGGGAATACTGGAAAAATGAGATCATATCGTGGTGCGAGGGTTTTTCAGTGTTGTGGACAAGACACTATTGTTAAGGCTGCTATTGTTGTTCTGGATAGCTGCTTGGAGGTTTTGCTGCTCCCGGGGAGGACCACGCCCAACATTATAACTGTAACAATTAAAAAAGATGCGTGGAGCTTAAATGTCACATCCTTCTATTTTGAGCCGCGGCCTCATCCGATTGACGATTATCTCGCCCAGTTGGTCGAACACATGGAGTGCAAGAGAACGGTAATATGTGGTGACGGGAATTCAAAGAACATTTGGTGGGGGGGAAAACGAACGGATGAGCGTGGTGATGCGCTGGGGAATATTTTAGAGCAAAGGGGTATGGTAGTAGTGAATACAGGTGTCACTCCTACATTCGAAGTCACACGACTGGGAAGAACCTACACGAGCATTGTGGATATAACGGCATGTACGGCGGATCTGGGTGGTCAAGTCGAAGATTGGAGGGTCGTCAGGGACATAATAAGCTCGGACCATAACGTTATTTTCTTTGGGATAAGACTCTCTAAGGCAAATAGCACCCTAAAAACAAGGACCACAAGAGTGTATAAAACCGGAAAGGCAAACTGGACCAGCTTTCGACAGAAAATCAGCCAGTTGCTTCCCGAATACAAACTTGATTCGGAAGAAATAAATAAAACTAAAAACGCTAAAGAACTAGAAGAAAAAGTTTGTGATTACACTCGTGTGGTAACGGTAGCATGCGATGAGAACATTCCAAAAATAAAGCGGCGGAAAGGTGCCGGAATAACCTGGTGGAACCCTGAACTTGAAAACCTAAAGAGAGATATGACAAAGAAAAAGAGAAGGATGCGCACTGCCAGACCAGCACGGAAAGAGTTGACCACCAAAGACTATCTGGAAGCTAAAGAACTTTACGAAAAGACAGCTGCAAAAACAAGGGTGGAAAGTTGGAAGAGCTTTTGCCAAAAGCAGGAAAAAGAGAGTATGTGGGACGGCATATATCGGGTATTGCGTAGAGTCGAAACGAGAAAAGAAGACGTTCTATTAAAGAAAAATGGCCAGCTACTGGATTCGTTGGGGTCTGCTGAGTGGTTGGCTGAGACATTTTACCCTTGGGATCGGGCGGCGGGTGAGACTGCTGAGCAGGAACAAATAAGAATAAAAGCAGAATCGATAAATGATCGGGAACATAATGACTCTATGGATCCGGCATTTACAATTAATGAGCTACTGGAAACGCTCAAAAGTTTTAACCCGAGAAAAGCTCCGGGGGGGGATGGACTCACGTCGGACATCTGTGCGGAAGCCATTATGATAGATCCGGGCCTCTACTTGGCAATGGCCAATAGGTGTCTGTCACTGGGATATTTTCCTGCCTTGTGGAAGGAGGCTACTGTGATAGTCCTTCAAAAACCAGGTAGGGAGGATTATCAGCAGGCTAAATCATATAGGCCAATAGGGCTGTTGCCAGTGATGGGAAAAATATTGGAAAAATTGTTGGTGGGACGTATAAAGTGGCACCTCGTCCCGAAAATGAGCACACGACAATTTGGATTTATGCCCCAGCGTAGTACAGAAGACGCCCTCTGTCTCTTAATAAGTGAGATCAACAATATAAGGAATAGTAAGAAAATTGCAGTGTTGATATCTCTCGACATGGAAGGTGCATTTGATAACGCGTGGTGGCCGCAGATCAGAGTAAGGCTGGCGGAAGAACGGTGCCCCTTGAATATCAGGAGAATCGTAGATAGTTACCTCACTGACAGGACGATCCGGATGACATACGCAAACCACGAGATCAGCCAAAAAACCAATAAGGGGTGCGTACAGGGTTCGATAGGGGGCCCCATATTTTGGAATCTCCTGTTGGATCCTCTACTTCACCGTTTGGAAAGGGAGGGAAGCCACGTCCAAGCATTTGCTGATGACGTGGTCCTCTTATTTGAAGGTGAACGGGTGTCAGAGATAGAAGCTAAGGCAAACCAAGCCCTGGAAATTGTTCTGGGGTGGGGGGAGCTCAATAAACTAAAATTTGCACCACAAAAAACAAAAGCAATGATAATCACCCGTAAAATGTGTTACGACACACCCAGGCTCAGAATGGGAGGGGTGGCTATTGAAACATGTCAGGAAGTGAAAATTCTGGGTATTACAATTGACAGGGCACTTACTTTCAATACTCATATAGATAAGCAAATAGCAAAAGCGACCGGTATATTTTATAAACTGAATAGGGCAGCGAAGGTGGGTTGGGGCCTTAGTTCGGAGATAATAAAAACAATATATATAGCAGCGGTAGAACCAGTAATCCTCTATGCGGCAGCGTCGTGGGCGCCGGCGGCAAGAAAGCAAATAGTAAAGAAAAAGCTCAGAAGAGTACAGAGAGGTTTTGCGCAGAAAATTGCCAGGGCTTATAGGACCGTTTCCTATGACGCAGCTGTGGCGCTCGCGGGTTTGCTTCCAATTGATCTAAGGGTACGGGAAGCTGCCGACTTGTACCACATTAAGAAAGGCGGAAATTTGGAAGGTTATAAAGACCTAAGGCCTGAGATAAGGGTTTCTCCTGGTAAGGATATACACCCAGCTCGGTGGAGGAGACGTGCGTATGGAAGGGTTACTGATGTAAAAGAAGTCAGGGAAATCAAATCAGAGCTCCTGGTATACACCGACGGCAGCAAAATTGATGGGAAAGTAGGAGCGGCAGCCGTTGTGTATCAGGAGGGGAAAGAAGTTAATAAGAAAAAATACAAGCTGGCGAATCACTGCAGCGTGTACAAGCTGAACTGTATGCAATAACTAAGGCGTTCGACAGTATACCGCGAAATAAAATTACAATCTCTTTGCTTAGTGACTCTCGGTCGGCCTTGGATGCCATAGTCGGCAACGTATCCAAACATAGACTAGTAAGAAAGATACAAGAAAAACTGAATGAGTATGAGGAGGGGAATGTGGAAGTGAAGATGTTCTGGATAAAGGCTCACAGTGGAATGGAGGGCAATGAGCGGGCCGACGAGTTGGCGAAGGAGGCCGCAACGCGACTAAAGACGAAGCCTCACTATGATTCCTGACCCATTAGTTATTATAAACGATGTCTGAGGGCCCGGACGGTGGAGGAGTGGGGCGAGGAATACAGCGCCTCAGCCGCGGGGCACGTCATAAAATCTTCTTCCCTACTCCGGATCGTGCTCGCCGAGTAGTCAGAGCCATGACACTGAATAGCAAAATAACCCAGATGCTCACCTTGTAAAAAATCATTGAAAAAGTGAGGAGTGCGATTAACTTCCGCGAGGGAGGTTACGCACCGCTGAGTATTACACCCCTTTTTCAAAAGGGAAACTTAAGATCACTTTTGAAAATGAGGGAAACAAGGAGGATGCCGTGAGGCAACTGAGAGGGTCAAGCAACCTAAAACCCGAGGAAGCAAGGAGATATGACCCTCTCATTTGCCTCAAGGGCGTCCCCAAAGCGATCGATAAGAGGGATGTCGAAGGAATAATCCGAGACCAGAATCCCACTCTCAGAAACGAAGAGTTTAAAATTAAATTTTTCCGTAATAACAGGAACGATAAGCTGTATAATGTTATCCTCACCTCCTCACCCGCCGCCTGGCGAGCTTTTGTCGAACTAGGACGGGTCGCTATGCTCTACCAAAGAGTGCACTGTGAAAAATTTTCACCTTTCCTGCAGTGCAGGAACTGCCTCGGGTTCGGGCACACGAAGAGCAGGTGCCCTGCCGCGAGCCCCCCCTACGCGAAGTGCTCTGAAGCGCACTTCACCTCACAGTGTACTAACGGCGAACCGGCCAAACACACCTGCGTAAACTGCAAGGAGCATAACCTGCAGTTCAACGGGAAATCTGATACAAACCATAGAGTCGACAGCCAAAGCTGCCCCAAAGTTAAAGCCATGCGCGCCCGAATCGAAGCCAAAATCAATGTCTAAAAACACAATAGACAAACTCAATATCGCCCAGGCGAACCTTGGCAGGGGTCGCCTCGCGTTACACGAGTTAAAACTACACCTTCACAACACCAACACAGACATAATACTTACATCGGAGCCATACACAGGAAATCAAACACACGTCAAAGCAACAACAGGCATCAACATACATCAAACAAATGGCGATGAAACTGTCAAGGCTTGCATCATCGCCAAGACACACATCAATGCAATAACACTCTCCCAATACACCACCGGTAATCTATGTATTATATCTGTCCCGACTAAAACACATAAAATCTACGTGGCCTCAGTTTATATCGAGCCAAACACAGACTCACACAATACACTCGACTTGTTAAATCACTTTTTACACACACACCCAAACTCACACATCATTATAGGCGGAGACTTCAACGGGTGGCATGGCCTATGGGGCAGCGCAACCTCTAATCCAAGAGAGGACGAAGTGGCCGAATTGGCTATGGCCAACAATCTAGACATATTAAACGCCGGGACAACGCCGACCTTCGAAACGGCTACCCATGGCAGACAACGATCCTCCATTATAGACATAACACTCGCCTCAATGTCACTCAGTAATAAAATATTACACTGGAAAGTACAGCAAGGAATACTCCCATCCACTCAACACAACCTCATTACGTACATACTAGACATGAAACACACACCGATACACAGAAACAAGAGCTCAAGCACATTCTTATACAAAACAAGATAAAGCCAATTGGCATCTTTTCAAAGAAAAGCTACACACAAACATACTCAAATCTAACATCCTCGGCATAAAAATAAATAATTTAAACACTACGCAGCTCGAGGAGCACATTCTCACAGTCACTACGGCAATTAAAAACGCCTGCGGGGAATCTTTCGCGACTCGAAAAGGTGATCAGAAATTTAAACCACCTTGGTGAAACGAAGTATAAGCAGAGGAAAGCTCATTGTATCAAATTACATCGAAGGCTCCACGTGGCACCGTGTACCCGACAAGTATCCGGTCCGCCATATTGGTAATGTTGGCCACATCTCTGGCTGTACTGTGTTCAGTACAGTCGATCTCGTTAAGGCGTACCAGCAAATTCCTGTTGCGCCTGAGGACATCAACAAAACGGCCATCATCACCCCCTTTGGATTGTACGAGTTTAACTATATGACTTTCGGTCTGCGTAACGCAGGCCATACTTTTCAAAGATTCATCGACGAAGTTGTCCAAGGCTTGGATTTCTGCTTTGCCTATATTGATGACATTCTGGTGTATTCTCGTGATGCTAATCAGCACGCTGAACACCTCCGTACTCTTTTTAAGCGGTTTGAAGACTACGGAATTGTCATCAACGTAGGAAAATGCGTGTTTGGTGCACCGGAGGTCACACACAACGGAACGCGACCACCAACCGACCGCATTCAGATTTTACAAGATTTTCCACCCCCAAAGACTGTACAGGGACTCCGCCGTTTTCTTGGGATGGTTAATTATTACCGACGGTTTTTGCGGAACGCTGCAGAATTGCAAGCGCCGCTGATAAACGCAGTCGTGGCCACTCAAGGCAAAGGTTCCACACCCGTTACTTGGACACCTGAACTGGAGGCAAGTTTCAAGGCTTGCAAAGACAGCTTGTCATCCGCTGCTCTTCTAGCCCACCCCTTGCCAAATGCAGAAATCGGACTTTTCACCGACGCTTCCAATTCACACGTCGGTGCCTGTCTTCAACAGAAAGTTGGCGATGCATGGGAATCGTTGGGGTTCTTTAGTAAGAAACTTAGTCCCCGACAGACCCAAATGCCAGCGTACTATCGAGAACTGCTCGCTATTTACGAGAGTGTTCAGCACTATCGTCACTTTCTGACGGCACAGCACGTGACGATTTACACGGACCATAAGCCATTAATTTATGCTTTCTCGCAGCGCCGCGAGTGGCTCCCACCGGTCCAGCTAAATCAGCTATCGTTTATCTCCCAATTCTGACCACTCAGAAGCTGACCACTCTGCTCTCGCTACATGCCAAGGACTTGACGACGAGTTGAAGAAGTATCGCGGCGATACAAATTCTTCTCTAAAATTAGAGAACGTCGCAGTTCCCGGCACTAACATCACTTTGACCTGCGATATGTCCACTGGACGACATCGACCTTTTGTCCCAGAACCTATGCGGAAGAAGATTTTCGTGCAGGTGCACAACTTGAGTCATCCTGGCGCTCGAGCTACCATCCGACTGGTCGCTGACCGTTTCATTTGGCCAGGAGTTGCCAAGGATTGCCGTCGATGGTGTCAAACCTGCATCGCTTGCCAGCGAAGCAAAGTGACTCGGCACACTAAATCTCCGCTCGGACACATTTCCAGCCCCACATCTCGACTTAAGCATGTCCACATTGACATCATTGGACCTCTGCCATCTTGCTCCGGGTACTCGTACTGTTTGACTGCTGTTGACCGTTATACTCGGTGGCCTGAAGCGTGGCCTATGAAAGGTATAACGGCAGCAGAGTTAGCAAGTACCTTTGTGGCTGGCTGGATTTCACGATTCGGTGTCCCGGCTGTAATAACAACCGACCAGAGACGACAACTTGAATCAGACCTTTTTAGGCGCCTCACCGATCTCTGCGGTGCGAAACGTATCCGCACCACTAGCTATCACCCCTGTGCTAATGGGCTCGTTGAGCGCATGCACAGACAGCTCAAAGCCTCTCTTATGTGCTACCACAGTTCGTGGCTGGACGCCCTGCCCCTAGTGTTACTTGGCATGCGCTCGGCATTTAAAGAGGACTTACAGGTATCAGTCGCTGAATTGCTCTATGGCGAAACTTTAACTCTTCCTGGAGATTTCATAGTGCCTTCTGGTCCTCCTAGCTTCGAGGATCCAACGGATTTCGTTGTCAGGTTGAGACAACACATATCCAAGCTACGACCCACTTCAGTTTCTCATCACACAAAGCAGTCTCCTTTTGTTTATAAGGATCTATTTACTGCCACACACGTCATGCTCAGGGATGACACTGTCCGACGTTCCCTGCAGCCACTTTTACTGATCATTTTCTTTACGGGCAAGTAGGTGATCAGCTTTTTGTGCGTACTCAACCGAAACATTCACTTGTTTCCCCGGGATTCAAACCTAGGATCTTTGGTGCAACACGCAGTTGCATAAATCACTTAGACAAGTAGGCGGTTTAAAATTGTAATAAATAAAACAGAGAATGATAAAATTCATCTTCAATTAGGTTCCGCTGTGGAATTACTTGCACTTTGAAGTCGGTTTATATTTTTAAAATAAATGTTAAGTATATATTTTTGTAGGCATAGGATGGCGCGCGAAATTGCAACCAAGCGACCATCCTGCTCCTCAGTATGAATTTGACGCATTGGTTGGTGCCGATGGGAGGACAAACACATTGCGCGGGTTCCAAAAAAAGGAACTACGCTCTAAGCAATGTGTCTGCATTACAGCCAATTTTATTAATAGAAATAGCGAACGGGAAGAGGCGGTTAGTAATGTGCGCTAATGTTACAAAGCTGAACAGAGTTTGCTGGGTTGATTGCGCTAATCTCTAAGTACTGAATCGAATTTATTAATTTGTATTAGTCCGTATATCGAGGAAGGCACAGCACGCTACGGACAATAAGAGCGGCGCTCACCTAAACCCGATATTGAGGAAAATGTACATTCGATACTTGAGAAACGACAAATTAGGTTTTATTATTTCACCGAATATTTTACTCATCCTTAAATTATCCTAATCAATATATCTTTATATAATCTTAAACCACAGCAGTTATCCTGACAATTGTAAAATGATGTGATGGACTGTTTACAGATTATAATTTATATTTTTGTTATAATATTTATTATATTAATATTTCAGGTGACTGAGATTGGAAGTGTTAATCATATCTATGATCAACAGTTATTTGATGAAATAAAAAACTCCACAAACATAGATATTGAAAATATAACATATTACAAAGACGAAACCCATTACTTTGTTATGACCGCGAAAAAACAAAGTTTATTGGAAAAAGGCGTCCTTATTCAAGTTTGTACGTACTCCCACCATATTTTTATTGCATTACTATAATAATATGTAACAATAAAAAACATGATACGAAACAGAAAAAAAAACAATAAACAGAATGAGTTGAAGGATGAAATTCTTTTGAAAAAAACCTCTTATTTTATATTTTTTAAGTATTACATGGGCGGGCTAGGATTTTAAATCAGTACGTATTATAAAGACGAAACGCATTACTTTGTTCTGACCGCAAAAAAACAAAATTTATTGGAAAAAGGCGCCCTTATTGTTATAAAACCTCTTTGATTATTCTTATAACATTTATTCTTATTTTAATTTACTATGTCATTGTATAATTGTGTCAAATATGTGGTTTAGCTGATAGCATATTTTTAGTGAATTAAAAAGCCTATTATTCTATAAATGCGGCTTTATTATTACAATAATTTAATTCACTAATTTAATCGACTCCAAAATAATGGATAGAATCTTAAGGCCTGATAAATTTGACATCGATCCATCTTCTACTACCGCACCTCAAGAATGGGAGCACTGGAAGAAAACTTGAAAATTATCTTGCTGCGCAAGAAAAATTTCTGATCAGTAATAATCCTGAAAAAGATGCAACAACGGCTGCTTCACCAATCATCGATGATGATTTCAAATTTCAGGTACTTCTAAATCATATTTCATCGAAAGTGTACATATATATCAGCGAATGCAAAAGGTATGATCATGCGATAAATGTCCTAAATACATTATTCATAAAACCTAAAAATATTATCTATGCTAGACATGTACTTGCTACTAGAAAACAGCGTACAGTAGAAACTATTGATTCTTATATGCAAACTTTAAAACAGCTAGCCAAAGACTGCAATTTTACTACAGTAGATGCTGAAACAAAGAAAAATGAAAGCATAAGAGACGCATTTATATCAGGTATCACTTCAAGTAAAATTAGACAGAGACTGCTTGAAAATTTAAATCTTACTCTTGATGAAGCATACAATCAAGCGTTATCTTTAGAAATGGCTGAAATTAACTCTCACAATTTTAATACATTTTCAGTAAATGCTACCGTCGTCGAAAATGCTTTTTGTGCGGAGGACGTATTCATCCACGCAAAATCCGTCCAGCGGCAAACATTAATTGTCAGATATGTAACAAGAAGGGATATTATGCAAATGTATGTCAGAGTAAAAGAACTACTAATACTGCTGCTATAGATGAACAAGATCACTCAGCATGTATTACTGCTGCTGCCCCATCATCTTTATGTAAAGCAACTGTACCTGCGTATATTAAAGGCATAAGAGCAGAAGCTCTAATAGATACAGGAAGCTCGATAAGTTTTATAAATGAAAATTTTAGTAAACTGTGTAATCTCAAGAGTAAACCTAATAAACAAACAATATCAATGGCATCTCTAAGCTTTACTGCATCAGTCGAAGGTGAAGTAACACAAAATATAATAATCGGGAAGCACACTTACAAAGATATCAATTTACTAATTGTGAAAAATCTCTGCGCTGATCTGGTCATGATGTTCTTTCTAAACATTCTTCCTTAGAGTTTTCTTTTGGTCGACCAAAAGATCCTTTAGTTATTTGCAATGTTGCAGAAGCGTTTATACCTGCCGTTCCTTTATTTGCTAACTTGTAAATTATTGTAATAAATTGTAAACCTATTGCTATAAAATCAAGAAGATACTGCGAGGACGATAAAGTATTTATTGAAAACGAAATTAGTAAATTACTAGCCGAAGGAGTCATCGAAGAAAGTCAATCACCGTGGCGAGCACAAGTACTGATAACAAAAACTGAAAATCATAGAAAACGTCTTGTTATTGATTATTCGCAAACTATTAATAAATATACACTCTTAGATGCTTATCCTTACCTAATATTGAAGAAACTATATCAAAAATATCTAAATATTCTATATTTAGCATTATCGATCTTAAAAGTGCTTATCATCAAGTACCTATTTTACCACAAGAAAAACCATTTACTGCATTTGAAGCTGCTGGAAACTTGTATCAATTTAGACGTATTCCTTTCGGAGTAACTAATGGTGTTTCAAGTTTTCAAAGAACAATAGACTGGGTAATTAGAAAAGAAAAACTTAAAGGTACCTTTGCCTATTTAGATGATATTACAATTTGTGGTAAGACCCAAGAGGAGCATGATGACAATTTAAACAAATTTTCAACATCTGCTCAAAAGTATAATCTAACTCTTAATCGAGATAAAAGTCAATTTTCTTTAAAATCAATTAATATTCTCGGTTATAATATATCTAATGGTATGATAAAACCTGATAGTGATCGACTTAATCCATTATTGAAGCTATCTGCCCCTCATGATCCTCAATCTCTTAGACGAATATTAGGAATGTTTGCTCACTATTCTAAATGGATTCCTAACTTTTCCGAACGTATTCAAATATTAGATAAAACAGTACATTTTCCATTAAATCTTGAACAAGTCGCCTGTTTTGAAGATTTAAAATCCGATATTGCAAAGTCCTCGGTCTATGCTATTGATGACAAATTACCTTTTACTGTTGAGACCGATGCTTCAGAGCGCTCTATTGCTGCCGTTCTTTCGCAAGATTCAAGACCTATAGCATTTTATTCAAGGACTTTGAATGCGAGTGAGTACAAGCATTCGGCCATCGAAAAGGAAGCATATGCCATAGTAGAGTCACTAAGAAAATGGCGTCATTTTCTAATAGGTAAAGAATTCAAATTAATAACGGACCAAAGATCAGTATCATTTATGTTTGACGCTAAACATAGCAGTAAAATAAAGAACGAAAAGATTCAACGTTGGCGTCTTGAGCTATCTCCGTTTAAGTTTGATATCGTGTATAGACCTGGAAAGGATAATTTGGCAGCAGACGCTCTATCACGTATGTGCGTAGCAGCTACAGTTGAATCTCGAACAGTTAAGTTACATTCATTGCACGAATCTTTATGGCATCCTGGAGTAACTCGAATGGTGCACTGGATAAAATGTAAAAATTTACCATTTACTACAGATGAAGTACGGAATATGACCTCTAAATGCAGAATATGTTGTGAGGTTAAACCGAAATTTAACCGTGTAACGACACCAACAAAACTGATAAAAGCCACTTCACCTTTTGAGCGGATTAGGATAGATTTTAAGGGGCCTGTTCCTTATAATACTACGAATAAATACATGTTGAGCGTAATAGATGAATAAACACGGTTTCCTTTCGCATTTCCGTGTTTAGATATTACAGCTCAAACTGTTATAAAACATTTAAATAATCTATTTATGATCTTTGGATTTCCATCTTATGTTCATTCGGATAGAGGCTCATCTTTTCTTGCTGTCGAAGTTAAAGAATATTTACATTCTCGTGGAATAGCAACAAGCCATTCTACACCGTATAATCCACGGGGAAACGGACAAGTAGAAAGACTAAATGGAACACTGTGGCGAACGATTCGGGTATGTTTAAATACAAAGAACTTAGCTGTTGAAGATTGGGAGAAAGTATTGCCTCAGGCTCTGCATGCAATCCGTTCATTACTTTGCACAGCTACAAATTGCACTCCCCATGAACGAATGTTCACACATCCCCGAAGATCTAGCAATGGTACCTCAATTCCGACATGGCTCACTAGTTCCGGACAAGCGGTTCTGATGAAAACATTTAATAAATCTAAATACCAGCCTCGAGTGGAAGAAGTCCAATTATTGCATTCTAACCCTTATATTCTATTCATATTTCAAAATGGCTTCTGTAAAAGATAAGGAAAGTGACCGTTTCGAACGTAATCTCAATAAATTACAGGTTAAAATTAACACATATTTTAGCCGTGTACAAAATATTATTGATGGTATGTCGGATTTGAGTGCGGGAAATGTGGAAATATTTTTAGGCAACGCTTCGTCTTTGATACTATTTGCAATGAGTTAATTGCAACATTGGATGAGCGTAATGACCTATTAGCCTCACGATTAGATGCAGGTGAACCCGATTATAGTTCATTACTTGCCTTTGAGGACATATATTGTCGTATTAAACATAAATACTCACAACTATCGGTTTCGCGTCCAGTTACGCTTGAAAGTGAAGTGAAGCCCATCATTAAATCTGGGCCTAAACTACCGAGGTTGGAATTATGCTCGTTTAATGGCGAATATGAAAACTGGCCTATATTTTTTGAAACATTTAGGAAGGTCATTCACGAAAACCCCGCATTGGATAATACGGAAAAAATTCAATATTTAATGAGTAAATTAACGGGTAAGGCCCAAACTATTTGCCAGGGATTCATAGCTACCGCGGAAAATTATTTAGTATTATGGGATGCGTTGTTAAAGTATAATGATAAAAGACTGTTGGCGACGGCATATTTGGAAAATTTATTAAATTTACCGAAGGTGGGTAGTGATTCACCGTCCGAATTAGATAATTTTGTCGAAAAATATTCATCTATCGTTAATTCTTTAAACAAGTTAATATTGAAAATTTATCAGATTTTATTTTTATATATATTGCCTCTAAGAAGATAGGTGTGAATGCACTGAAGGAGTTCGAAAGTCATTTTAATAATAACTCGTATAATACATCTTCAAATAATTTACCTACATTTCAACAATTTATTACATTTATTAGGAATCACGCATACATTTTACAACGCGCTCATAGTGTTTCAACTTTTTTTTTAAATATTAAACCAAAACCTCGTGGTAATAAATGTAATAATTATAAAACTTTGGTTGTGCATGATATGAAAAAATGTGATTGTTGCGGGTCATCGCAGCATTCTCAAATACAAACATGTAACAAATTCAAACTTTTTTCTCCTACCGATCGTTATAAGTTTGCTAAGTTAAACAATTATTGCATAAATTGTTTAGATAAAAATTATTCTATGCGTAATTGTAAGTCGGTTGCGAGATGTAAAACTTGCTCACAAAGGCATAATTCTCTTTTGCATTTTTCGGTAAATAAAGCTAGTGATAATAATAATATGTTGAATAAAGATCGAAGTTGCATAGTTAAAACGTATTCACCGCAGCAAAGTCGGACTTCACGTCCGAGTTCGCCGTGTCATGCCAATGCTACTAATGTCTCGTGTGCGATTGATCACAAACGTCAGGCCGGTACCACGGTTTCAAGCGATGCGTCGCGTACGGATTCGACGGTTATTTTATTTTAGGAAATGGCGAAGGAAAAAGCTACAAATCCAAGAAAATGGACAGAAGAAAATATGAAAAAAGCTATAGAAGATGTCATAAGCAAGAAAATGGGAGTTAATGAAGCTAGCCGGACATATGAAATACCATCAAGAACCTTATGTAGACACATCCTGAAAGGCTGGGATAGCAAGCAGAATATAGGTAGACCTTCAGAATTAGGACATGAAAATGAATTGAGACTTGCAGCTCACATCAAACGTCTCGAATCCATCGGATTTCCTCTAGAATAATCAAGACTGCAGTCTATTGCTTACGACTTTGCTGAAAAACTAGAATTATCTCATCGATTCAATAAGAAGAAAAAATAAGCTGGATGGGATTGGTTCCAAGGGTTCATGAAGAGGCATCCAGAGCTAAGTAAAAGAAAAGTCAAAGTCAAAGTCAAAGTCAAAATATCTTTATTCATTGAAATCATATTTGATCATTTTGAATCGTCATTTTTTTTATATGATGTAGTTTACAGAAAAAAAAATTATTGTAAAAAAAGTAAAAATAATATAATATTTGGTTTTATTAAGACAGAGTTAGAGCAGGTTCATTCCCAAGCTTTTTTATCATCTAAGTAATCCGGAAAAGCGGAAGGCCTGTCCCTGGCGAGAGCTATTGGTATGAATCGACAGGATGTCAATAATTATTTTGAGATGTTGTTGAAAGTGTTGACTGAAAATGATTTAATTGGTAAGCCTGAAAGAATTTTCAACATGGACGAAAGTGGCATTCAAATTAACAATAAAACTGGAATCGTAGTAGCCAGCAAGGGTGCAAAATGTGTTAATTCTGTAACCAACGCTGAAAAAGGTGAACATATTTCTATAATTGCATGCTGCAATGCTGAGGGCACTTTTCTTTCCCCCGTTTTGATATTTAAAGATAAATACAAAAAACTTGAATTTTCTGAAGGTTTGCCGCCAGGATCAGATGTTTTTATGAAACAAAAATCATCTTACATCAACGCTGATCTATTCTACAACTGGATGAAAGATCATTTTATTCCACGAAAGTCAGACGGGAAAGTTCTCCTGATTCTTGATGGCCATTCCTCCCATTCGAATTCATATAAAATGCTACAGTTAATAATGCGAAAGAAAACGAAATAATCTTGCTTTGTCTACCTAGCCACACTACTCAGGCTCTAGAACCCTTAGACAAAAGTTTTTTCAAGCCTTTTAAAAGCTACCTGTCCAAAGCAGTAACCACTTGGTTTATAAACAACAAAGAAAGGCATTTAAACCGACAGCACATTTCAAAACTAATTGGTGAGGCCTGGTACAAGTCTGCAATTCCAGCAATCGGTGTTTCAGGGTTTAAAGCAACAGGGATATATCCCTATGATCCAACCATTGTTCCTGACTATTTCTTCAGCGTTTCTGATGCAGCAGTTAGAAACAGTCCTGACAATATACAAAATAGTGACCTTTCTTTGCCGAGTACTTCAACATCTTCAATAAATCAGAGTGATCAGATTGTACACGCTTCTGATGTTTTACAGTAAGAAACACCAACTAAGACCTTACAAATAGCGAGTCCTTTGCCTGTTTTACGTCATAAAACCAGTAAAACAAAACAAAACGTTAAGATTTTGACATCAGAAACACATTTAGCAACTCGTAAACTTTTTCAAGAAAAAAAGAAGTCGCAGGAGAAACACTTGGTAGCACCAGCAAAACGTAAGAAGAATGTGGCAGAAGTGTCGTCATCATCGGAAAGTGAAAACACTTGTGTAAAATGTCTCGAATCTTACTTCCATACAAAGAAAAAAGTGACTGGATCCAGTGTTTGCAGTGTTCCAGCTGGTTGCATGAAGATTGCTCAAACTTCCCAGAGAATTGCTACAAGTGCGGTGACCAAAATAAAGGGAAAGGAAAAGGAAAGAAGACTAAAAAATGAGAGGCTTCATTGGGGCACATATGACTGATGTATCCGTGGAATGTGCCCCACCCTAGACTTTAAGAAATCGTTGATCTCAGCTATTTTAATTACTTTTAAGAAGTTTTTTTTTGTTCTTGTTATACCTATTGAGTCAGAGGTTAAGACTAATTACTTTAATAAACATGTTTTAAATAACACCGTTTATTATTTCAATTTTTCGAATGGTGGGGCATAATTGCCAGGTTTACCCTATGGGCGTAAATTTCAAATTTACACTGACCACCGCCCTCTTATGTGGTTAATGTATCTTAAAGATCCGAACTCTAAACTAACGCGGTGGCGTCTGAAATTAGCAGAGTATAATTATGAAATAATTTATAAAAAGGTAGTCAAAATTCCAACGCAGATGCGTTATCTAGAGCAAAGATATTTCATAATAGTATTGATTTTTTAGGAGTAAATTTTGATGATAACGAGGACGATAATATAATAATAGACATAGATTTGTATAGGCTATATTCCAATCTATGGTACGAGGAATCCCCTTTTAAAATAAACTTGAGATTGATTTTATGATTAGTTTGGTTTAGTGAAATGTACCGTAAAAAGAGTTTTAGTCAAAAATCAATGCAATTGTTATTTTTAGTGCTATAACTTGAAGAATCATTGATTTCGCGATGGATATACGGGCTTTCTTTGGGAAAAAACGAAGAACCTTACTGCTAAAAACAGGTGGAAGCACAAAACACAATCGCTACTCCTAGTTTCATGGCAACAGGTTTGTCAACACATGTTGGTAATGTTAGCTATGGTATTCTTTCTGATATTGCACAAATCGGAGAACCAATAAAACAACTAGTTTTAGGCACATATCCAAAACAACATAACAGGGTCTTTGTTTCCGATTGGTTCAAGCGTTATAAATAGTTGAAGTATTGTGTTGAGAAAGATGCTGCTTTTTGCCTTCCATGCCAGCCATTTTTAGCTCATGGAAGCAGACTTCTACAGGATTTAGACATTGGAAAAATGCCACTGATTCAAAAACTGGTTTTCTAAAACATGAAAAATCAATTTCTCGTATTGAAGCTACGAGGCAGGAGAAATTACAAAAAATATATCTACATTTTGCAGTGCTGAAACTTTAATAAATCAAAAAATATTAGAAAAAAAATAGGTATTACGTTAAGTCTATCATTGAAGGAATAAAATTTCTAATTGTCATGACGAACGAATCAGCTTTGCGTGGAATTATATTTTGGAAGTAGAAAAAGAATAATGATTATTTCAAAATTTATTTGAATACACATGTATGAGAAATCAAAATTTGAACGAGGTTCTCACTCATACCACAAATTGCAACATAATATCGTTCACTTGAAATTTTATATCAAATAATTCAAGCGATGGTTCTAGCAGTACGAAGTTTAATTGTCAAAGATATTAAATATTAATGAATCTAACGTAAAATGGTTTACTCTAATGCGGGCTACACAACTTCCTTGCAAACCCGTGCGCGATTGGAGGACGCGTACCCTGAAAGGCAGTTAGCGCGACAAACCCGTGCGTGTTTCAACACGGAAATGGAAATACGCGGACCGACCGGATGGTTATCAGTATTATTTTCATGATTTGAGGAAAGAACCTTTATTTTTAAGTCGTCGTTAAATGGGTGGAGGTAGTGTTATGGTGTGGGCGGCAATTGGTTATCATGGAAAAACTGACATCGTGTTTTTACCTAGAAAATTAAAAAGTCAAGACTATATTAAAATCATAGATGAACAGTTAACGAGTACGGGAATACGATTGCTGAAGAAAATTACATTTTTGAACAGGATAATGCAAGATGTTGCAAAGTGTGTTCAAAAATACTTGTCTGATCACAATATAAAAATATTGAACTGGCCAGCAAGGTCTCCTGACCTTAACATTATACAAAATTGTTGGTCAGACCTAACACGAGCTGTATACAAAAACGGTCGTTAATTTCAGAACGTTAACAATTTAAAAAAATGTATAACAGAAGAATGGAAACAGTTCAATCAATAAAACTTAAAAAAATTATTTCAATCTCTCCCAGAACGAATGGTAGCAGTTTTGATGAAAATTGACAATTTACTCGTTATTGAAATTATCAATATCAATTTTTATAAACATGTTTGTTAGCTATTTTATGAGTATTCTATAGTTTTGTCGCACTATCAGCTAGTAAAAGAAACAGTGTTTTGTTTTTTTGATTATTGATCTAATTTTTTTCAATAATTGAGTGTGGTTTATTAAATAAAACAATGAAACAAAATATTTGGTATATTCATTATATTGTATTTTCTGTTTTTTCCTGTTTATTCCTGACAAATAATAAGTGCGCTATAATTTTGTCGCGGACTGTACCTACCTAAACAATATTAATCCAAGTCTAACTAGATTAAGAGGTAAGTAATATGAAAACATCTCTTGCTTTAGTAGATATTTTAAGTTTAATTATGTTATATTTATGCTACTTTTTTTCTAAACTAAGTTTAGATAACTTAATTGAATAAAGCCTTACCAACTATTCTTTAACTGAAATAATAACTTTAAAATAATTTATTTGAACTTTGTTGTGGTATTAATAACTAAATTTTTTCTTTACAGCAACCTACAGGCTACACATCTGTCAAGCGTTACCCCAGAAGCAACTGTGTCTACTTAGGGAATTGAACTGGAACAAATTGAACCTGGTTAATTTATTATTGAGTGTTTTCAACAGAAGAAATGCTCCTCATTAGTAATAAAAAAAATATCCTTTATTCCTAGAACATTATACTTAAAAACTAGGTTGTCTATCCTGGATATAGTTCTCCTCTAGATGATGTCAGTGTTACCTGCCCTGGCTTTTTTATGCCACGCTACAGAAAAGTTGTCCCATTTCTTAGTTTTGTCTAATAATAGCAACTTAGGTGCAGTTAATGCTGCAGTACTTCAATGATATTAGATTTTTGGTAGAATCTGTAATAAGAATATACATAATAGTTAATATAAACTAGTTCTTATCAGTCTCCTCTCTCTTGACTGACTAGTTGAAAAACTAACAAAATCACAACCGTCCATTTAACTTTACAAGTACCTAGATATTTTGGATATAGCTATATACAATGAACATTTAAAAAAACAATATTCTCAGAAAAGTTTGAATGTTCACATTTGGAGAAGAAAAATAGATTTTTATAGTATTTTATAGAATAAAAATAAAAATTAAAGTTTTTGCAATATGAAAATTGGTTAAATAAGTAAAGTATTGTATCTTTAAATGTTTGTTAAGTAAGCAGATTGCCTAGTTGCTATCCTATATTTGTGCTTTTTATTGTAATTCTAGACTGGTTATTGTTTCTCACAAAATGTTATATAAATATTGGTTTATTATTTCATAACTTTCATTGGAGAGAGAATTAAATGTTTAATGTTATTCATATTTTTCAAATTAAATGTCATGTTGAGTTTTATTATATAAATCCCACTAATATTATTATAAGTGCGAAAGTTTGTGAGGATGTTTGGTAGTTTGTGAATCAACTACGCCTAAACAGCTGAACGGATTTGAATGAAATTTGGTACAAAAATAGAATATGCTCGGGATTATAAGATATCGGTAATATTTTTGTGAGACCGTGCGACGTGATTTTGTATGCCGTGGACGGAGTCGCGATTAGAAACTAGTAGATTATATAAATAATAAGAAATAATTTATCGATTAAAATAGCTTAAGAGAAGAGATGATCGCACAGGAGTATTTTCATTGGTTCAACCAGAAGATACTGATGCACCTTCCACATCAAAAATATCATACGCTAATATCAGGTAAAGACATGATAATTAATATCTGAAACCAGTATGTTAAGTAATTTTTTTCTGGACAAAATACATATTAACAATACCGCAAGTCCCATGATTTATTAAAATTCATTTTTAAGTAATAAGCAATATTTCATACATCAAATAAACTTAGTAAATACACTTTATATACCTTTAAAAAGAAATATCTGTTGAAAAACTATTAGATGCGCGTAAAAAACTATTTTATTTATTAGCTAATTCGCCGAGATGCAATATTTAGTTGACATATGATTTGATTTTAGTTTAATCTATGATTATGAATTAACTAGCTTTTTAGAAACTGAAAATGTACTTTGACATGAGATTTTTGTTAACTGAGAAATTGATCAAATCAAATTAACTAATCGAGCTTTGTGCAACTCAATTTACTATTGACAATAGATTTGATAGATGATTAGTTAATTTTTGTATTCAATGCCCTTCGGGAAACTCACAGTTACTGTGGATTGTGCAACGTTATACTCCTGACTATCGCCAGTCATCTTTTGATAGAACCCCCTGACATAGCTACAGCAGTGCAAACCTATAAAAGAAAATAGCATTTTAATGAGTTATAAGTAATAACCTAAAAATCTGAATAGGCACACCATAAGTTTGAAAAAATTATATAGAATATTTACTTTAAGACTCCAGTGTCGTGTTGGGTTACACTTCATTAGAAGCCTTACTTCCTTGCACAAACTCTTAGCCAGAATTTTTGTTCGAAATTCAGTCAGGGATGTTAGACGGCCACTTAGAAATTCTTGTTCTGAGATGGTTGAAAGCTGGTGTAGAAAACGAAAAATTGGTACGCCTCTGCTCCGCTGCTAATACTGCTTCAGTATATACAATAGTACTCTATGTACTGCTATACAATATTTGTCAGAAATCGCTTCCTAGTGAAAATTTTTTATATTTTAATTTCGTGTACCGTTAATAGACGGCAGTAATTATCGAACGCGCCGAAGAATGAAGAAGAAAACAAATACGAGATCCCACCACCTTCAGTTGAAGATTGAGGCTCACTTTCACCCACTTCTTCCCCACCTTCAAAAATGTCCAATATTTTTACTGTCCCTGGCACAATAGAAACAGTAGGCAGTATACTTTCGCTATCGCCACCAAACTCCACTGTATAGCCACCACAAGTAGTACCCAACATTGTAGCAACTGGGTCTAACACTTCGTGGGGAGTAATGTGACCTGCCACCACCGGTCTAAAAATAAGTTTAATAAAATCATTAATCAATAATTAATTAATAAAATGATTTTTCAAATATAAATACACACTTTTAAACGGTTTTGTCTAATCATTGCTGCACGTTTTCTTGCTGCCTTCTTAAAATTTTCCCACTTTAATCGTAATTGTTCAGGGTGTCTTATTTCTTCCATAATCGCGCTAAATTATTCTGAAATGCTTTGCCAAGCATCATCCTTTAGCTTATTGTTAGATGCATTTGTGGTTTTGGATGTTATCGCCACATTTTTAGCTATCATGTCTAAAAGTATAATAATTTGATCCTTCCTCATAGCCTTTGCTTTCGTCTGAAAAGTGAAAATAAAGTTTTTTGGCGAGAATGAACAAGTAACAATTTCTTTAACTTGCTTGGTTCATGCATGATTAATGAATATTTAACTTGTAAATTTTAAATTAAATTTTTAATAACGAACTCGATGCATGGTTATGTGAAATAAGAATGGCACTTCAACTTTGTCGAGTGTCATTTGTCAGACAACGCGTTCCATTTCTAGCAGTACCATTCAATAGAAATATCCAATAAATTTTAAGTAATTCTTAATAAAAAAATATTTACGATAATATAGAGGATAATATCAGACTTCATTATTAAAATTGTTAATATAATTAGTCATTATAATACTTTGGCATCAGTTTCCTTTTCTGTAGTAAAAGTCTATGTATATATATATATATATATATATATATATAGTCTGTGATGTTCTCTATAACTTAAGTCACTGCGCTCTGTACTCTGTGTGTAACGTTAAGTGTATTACAAATTACAATAAAACTGCAAGTCCACAAACTCGTGTTACTTTTATAATCCTACAAAAATAATACATTAGAATTAAATTTATTGAATACAATTTACTATAAATAAATATGTGAACATTTTTCCAACCTCATGGAGGATATTAGTCAAAGTTAAAAAACGAAACGTATCAGAGGGACGCTTTATCCAGCGATAGTAGGTAGTGGTCTAAGAGTCCGTGAACCCCTGACCTTCGTATTTTATAAAAGCTGAAAACTTGTCAGCCCATGCTTTCAATTCAGGTAAGAACAATGGACCATTATGTTTGGGTTACCCTGGCTTTGGCAGGTAAGCGGTACTAAAGGTGTGTAAAATACCGATCTACTTTCATCAAATAATAAAGTGTGATTTTTTGGTATTACCTTAGGAATATTATTGAAAATCACGTAAAAGTAATCCTGAACTTTGATGCAGTTTATGAGTCCGTCAGTATATTTAATTCGATAAATTAACTATCGGGAGAAATTAAAAGCATATTCCATGTCTTTTTTTATGATTATACCTATAATGAAGTTGTTTGCAATAACAAAACTCAAAGACACGAAATTCTTCTACTCTCCGTGATTGCACTTGTAGTCATTTATCTACTATTAAAGATGGTTCTCCAATACTTAACATTCTAATCTTGCAATCACAATAAAATAACTGCCCTCACTAATTATAGCAAAAGTCAATTATAATAGTCGCAACACACGCTCGGATTTAGTCCGGCCACGACCGGACCGAACCGGATCAGACAGTTGCTCTCTTGAGTATATTGTTCATGTCTTTGGACACAAAAATAATGGTTTTTAGATAGAGATGATTTTAAAATATACCTGCGATGAACCGCGAAACCTTTGAATTTAGTTAAACCTCTCATCACAAAAAATAATACTGTTATGAGAAAGTCTGTTTCTGCGTAAGAGCGACTTATTGTCACGTTAATCGTTATAGTATCTTGCATCAGGAAGAGAATTTCAAGAATTGAATTTTGTAAATAACTTGGTCTTATTACTACATTTTATGTTATTAAAACTTTAGTTTCCAATTTGTTTATTTTTTAGTTATTATTACATAGTGTATGGCTTACGTTGTCATTTCAAGCAAATAATTGACATAATTCTTTTTGCCAATTACTGCAGTCTTCGTTTCAATAGCAGAGCTGGCTATCGCCATCCTCGTCTAACAAATGATGTGGAGTGATAAGTCTCTCTCACTCTAAACAACTTGTCCGATCCCGATACCTTCACACGTGCGGCTTTGGTACGGAGTAAACCATATTCGATGTGCAAAACAGCGGACCGAGGCGGACTCAATTAATAATACTTATATTCGCCGGACTACTCCACACTCTACAGACGGTCAGATTTGGTACGGAGCAAACCAAATCCGTTGTCCGCTCCGTACAAAATCCGAGCGTGTGTTAGGGCTATAATGTCGAAGTAATAAAAAGCGATTCGTCATAAACAGTGGTGCGCCTGTGGCTCTCGCTCCGACCGTACGTCGTTTTGAAAAACCGCCACGCTTACATCATCATGACGCGCTGCCAGATTGACATTAATGTATTCTTAAAACGTCAGACGTCAATTTAATGATTCTGATTATTCTACTCTTTGAGCCTGAAGCCGTCATGTAAAATGTAAATTTATGATAATTTAATAGGTATTTATGATTGTTGTAGGACGTAGGTTAATTACATTTTGTTTTGAAAGTTTGCAAATGTGGTCTTCATTGATTTTAAAATTTATTAATTATTATGTTTGTTAAGAAATGAACCGACAAGCTATGTAAGTTTTTTAAGTTTATAGCAATTCCTGAGACAAAGCAGAAACTCGCATTTACACGTGTTTACTTGCATGAATATAAAATTAATTTTACCCATGTTGTTATAGTTTTTATATTATATGTTAATACCTATAATATGTTGCCTCTTTTCTGCCGTTTGGTTTAAGGCCATTATTAGTTCATGGGAGTATGTGTTTGGCCCAGACTAAAAGAATGTGTTTGATTTATAAGCAATATTATTATTTTTGTGCTTCATTATCATGAGTTACCTACAACTTGCAATTTGCATTGTATATTTTGCCGTTTCACTATATTGCCGTTATGACTAGTTTGTAGAAAATAGTTTTCATAATAATTATTATTCTGCTAAAATTGCCTATAAAGATTTTGGTCCTTTTGTGTGCAAGTGTTAAAATATTTTTAACATTATAACAAAATTGAATGTGTAATGAAACAAATAGTAAGAATTAATAATTTCACAAAAACATAATTTAAGCGTAGGTATCTTCTGATCAAAACTCATTACCAACAGTGAAGGCATTAAACATCTTATTGTTTTTGTTATTTGACTGTTTCTGTTATTTTGGCTAACATCTATCAGATGTAGCGAGAAGTGGCTTAATTGAATATTGCCTAAAACACCAACTCTGTTGTCACTTTCTTCATTGTACTGACTACTGCCACTGTCTTTAACCTGAAGTGTGCTGGGATCTTACTAAACCATAGTTACATGACAGTTTTAATTTCCTCTTTTCCTTTCTATGATTAAGTTCTTAATATGTTGTATATTGAAAAGGTGTTTTCTCTTTTAATATATTATAAATTATATTCATCAAATTTCTTGTCTAAGTCATACTAGTTTATTTCCTCTTTGCCACAAAGCTATTGTGCTGCTAAATGCATTCAAATAAGAGTCCCTTTATCTATCTTTCAAATTCCTTAAAAGCTACTTACTAAGATGCATATCTGTCATTATATAAGTAATATAGCCATTAACATTTAAGGTGTGGACTTATTAATGAACAAAAATGTTTCCCATCGAGGGACTGGTGGAGATCCAAACAATGAACCGAATCTGATTCCAATAGAAAAGAGATTAGGTGCAATCTTGGGTAGAGTTATCAGATCGCACATCTAATGTACAGCCAGACAAATTTTCAAACACGGTAAGTGCCTCAGTGTTAACATAATTTTTTATCATTAAATAAAATAAAAGTTTAAACAGAAAGTCTAGAAAGCATATATAGTGAAGTCCCGTGTCCCCTAGTGGGGTATGGGGCAGATGCATTTCACATCTGTTTCACTGATCGATTTTTTATTTAGGGACAAGGAGGTGATTAGCCTTCTATGTCCTGCCAGACCGAGTTTTTTTTTTATCTCCGCCGGGAATCGAACCCAGGACCTCTCGGTAGTAACGCTTACACGCTTACCACTAGACCAAGGAGGCGGTCCTAGAAAGCATATGAGTAACATTTATTTTCAGTATTGTAACAGTTATTGTTTAATTTTGGAATGACATGTTATGTTTTTAACCGACCTTCAAAAAACCAATAAGGAGGTTAATCAATTCGACGCGTTTTTTTTTTCCGATGTTCCGCTCGTATGTCGCCATCTGTAAACCGATTTGGATGGGTGAGGTGTCAAACGATAGGGTAACTCGTCGAAGTGGTCCCATTTTTTTTTAGAAATTTTACTTTTACTGATCTTTTATTTTTACTGAGGTACCGTGTTTGAGCACATTGAAATGGTCTCAATAAATATATTATGTACCCACTTTGTGAAATTAGATAGTACCCTACATCCCCTAGTAGCCTATGTCCTTTATCAACTTATTATCTATGTTTGTGCCAAATTTCATTAATATCGGTTCAGTGGTTTAGGTGTGAAAGCGACAGACAGACATACTTTCTAATTTATGATATTACTAGCGACCCGCCCCGGTTTCGCACGGGTACAAAACATATATATAAACCTTCCTCTTCAATCACCCTATCTATTAAAAAAAAACGCATCAAAATCCGTTTAAAGATTTAAGCATACAAAGGGATATAGGGAAAGAAAAAGCGACTTTGTTTTATACTTTTATGATATTAAGTATGAAATCTCGTATATTCGTGATAGCGCAGCCGAAGAAATTGGCGCAGCAGTGCTTTTCTTCTGATTTTCTTTGTTTCCCGTGGGAATGAGAAGTTTTCCAGCGGTAAAAAGTACCCTATGTCCTTTCTCAACTTATCTATGTTTGTGCCAAATTTCATTAAAAGCGGTTCAGTGGGTTAAGCATGAAAGCTTAACAGACAGAGTTACTTTCGAATTTATAATATTAGTATGGATGAACAATGGTTAAAATGATATAATTTTTGTAAAAGTTTACCTTTAATCTCTTGTATTATTTAAAAGATCACATTCATAATTAAATTATGTATTTATAGATGACACACTTTCTTTCAGCAAGATCTGCATTAGACGAGTCAAGGCGAATGGTGTTAGACATTAAAAGTTAAAAGCTGAAGCATTGGTTCAGGCACAAGCAGCAGATAAAAATGCCGAGTCCCTTAAATTGATTGCTACAAGCAAGTTTCTGAAAAGGTATTTTTAACAAATTTTTAACTTGTTGATTGTTTTTTATTTGTTATACATATATATAGGTTGGCCACTTAGAGTGTCATACATCTTTTTTTCACCAAATGCGCTTAAAGTTTAAACTTTAACATACAGATAAAAATATTACATTTCATGATTAAAATTTTAAGTTCGGATTAATTTTTACAAAAAACTACAACAGCTACTCATATGCTTAAGTTCATATCTATTGGTATTATCCAGGGATGGCAAACCTAACTACTCGCGCGGCCTAGACCCGCGCGCACCGCGCCCGCTACATCGCAACAAAAACCATTATATCTGTTGAAATATAATAACTAATAATAATAATAATAATAATAATAATAATAATAATCTTTATTGACATCTTTGTAATTACAGAAATCCTATGAAGACTCTGACACCCAAACTAGGCTATAAAGCCCGTATCTCAGGAGTCAGTGGCTTCTCCCAATATTAATTGTTACAATTGTCAAGAGAGCTTATTCATAATTTTACAGGGCTATATACTTTTTATAGACATTTTGTAAATTTCAGGCATTATATCTAATTATCTTTTCACTCATAATATACATAAACACACAATAATATATATTAAAAAATATTTCAGTATAAACTACAATGAATATAGGTACATACACATAAAATACTACAGTACATAAATATACATATACACTACACATACACCCGCACACCAGATATATATTATACATATAGTTAATGATTCAAAATAACTAAATAACCAATGTAGCATGTTGGTTAAGTAGATCTTCTGTTTCATCATAATTTAAGGACAAAAGCCAAGTCTTAACAATTGATTTGCAGTCATGTAGTGAAAGAGGGTAGAAATTTAATTTTTTGTTTATTTTATTATATAGAAAGACTGAGAGATATGCTCGTTGTCGCCTTGCGAAGGTAGTTCGGAATTTTGCTGTGGGGAGTACATTTGGTATATGACGTTTGTTACTGCAAACCTCTGGGTCATAAGGGGTATGGACATGTTGTTTGGCTATTATATTTAACACGAATAACTGTCTAACACTGAGCAACTCACACTCTTTATATAAAAGTGTGGTTGAAAATCTGTAGTGTTTGAAAGTCATTACTTTTAGTAAAGATCTGTGGGCTCTTTCAAGCTGAATTAGATGTGACTTGCAGGCTCCACCCCACACGCTCACGCAATATCCAATAACCGATTGTGCTAGGGCAAAGTAAACAGTGCGGAGTAGTTCGAATTCCGCGGCATAACGTAATTTTTTGAATGTCCAGATTAGTTTTCGCGTGCGTGTCGTTATAATCTCAATGTGAGGAAGCCAACTCAATTTATTATCTAATTCGATACCGAGGTATTTAATAGTATTGGATTTTGTTATATTTATGCAAGTACAATTTCGCCCAGAGACACATATGTGTATTTTAAGATTTATATCAGTCATATGAGAATTAATAGTTTGGAACTGAATATACGAAGTTTTAGAAATATTTAAAGTAAGTAAATTTTCTCTGAGCCACCCAGCCACCTTCTGCAGTCCGCTTTCGGCAATATTTTGTGTCTCGGTCCAGGTGTCCCCATAAAAAATTATAGCCGTATCATCGGCATAGGTAAACAACCTGCAACTAGTTAGGGACATATTACATAGGTCGTTTATGTAAATAAGGAAAAGACTGGGACCAAGAATACTGCCTTGCGGAACTCCAAAAGTTACATTTGCGTCTGAACTAATATAATTATAAATCTTAACCCTTTGCACCCGATCACTAAGGAAATCTTTAAAAATAAGCAGGGCTGAGTCTCTTATTCCAATTCGCTCCAATTTGTCCACAAGCATAGGTATCGAGACGGTATCAAATGCCTTGGCAAGATCGAGGAAAACACCAAGGCATTTTTGTTTCCTGTCAAGTTTTTCGGTGACAAACTCTATCAAGCTACCCACAGCGTCTTCTGTCGACACACCCATTCTGAAGCCAAATTGTGAGCTGGACAGAATGTTGTACCGATTCAAGAACTGTACTAACCTCACGTTAAGCATTTTTTCGAGGATTTTAGATAGTGCTGTAAGCACAGAAATCGGTCTGTAGTTTGCGACACAGTCCCGTGCCCCACCCTTGTGAACGGGAGTAATGAGAGACCTTTTAAAGACTTTTGGAAAACAGCCTTCCCTAAAACATGTTTGAAACAAGATAGTAAGCGGCGATACAATGACATGTCTTATCATTTTTAGAAATCGAGCTGGTATAGAGTCCCAACCAGTGGCACAATCATTTTTCAAGCTTAAGATGAGAGATTCCACCTCTACCTCATCTGGTGGCATTAGTACGAAGGAGTTAGTTAAGCAATTAGATTTTGTATTTGTGTAGCTATTCTCACCCCCTATAAGTTTTTCAGCTAGCTCTCTGCCAACATTAGAAAAATAACTATTTATGCCCTCAACCGCATCCAATTCATTACAATTCCTAATTAACTCATCAGCAGAAGATTTTTTACTTGAACTATCGGTGACACATTTGATTGCAGCCCAGGTTTCTTTATTTGATTTTGCACTTTTTAATATGAATTTATCGTGTTCGCGCTTCAACTTTCTGAGTAATGAGCAACAAAAATTCCTGTACCTTTTGTAGATTATTTTAAGAACTTCATTTTGGGGGTCCCTTTTTAAATTAAGATGCAGCTTATCCCGGTGACGGATACAGCGAAGTAAGCCCGGGGTCATCCAGGGCTTAAGAGATTTTTTGCGCCTGGGTACCCGGACTTTTTTAGTGTTAGCTTTAATAGCAGATGACAGTATTTCCACAAATCGGGTCGCAGCGGACTCGGCGTCTTGCTTATTAGTCATAAAAGTAAAATCAGCCAATTCAACATATTTTATAGCTTCACTAAAATTTACTCTTTCAACAATGGAAGGGCACTGAGTATTAGTCCGTTTACTGTTAAGGGATAAATTTATTAGAATAGAATCGTGATCAGTCACGGTGGAATTTATAACTATAATACTAGTTTGTAAGACAGTTTTAACCATTACATGATCGAGACAATTTCTTAATCGTGTTGGATATGTGTGGCCTGGCAGAAAACCTAATTCACTGGTTAAATTTAAGTAAGAGTTACTGTTTCTGTCACCGTTTCCAGGTTTTATGTCGATATTTATATCACCTATTAAAAATATATTCTTAGATTTTATAGATTTAACAATATAATTCAATGAATTCAAAAAGCGCTCAGTGTAGTAAAAGGATGGTGGTCTATAAATAGCTAAAAGTACAATATCTGGTACTATTTTAGCTAGCAGAAAGTTTGCATCTTTGGGATTTGGTTCTTCAATTTCACAATTTATATTTTGTTTAGCGTATATTATAATACCGTCATTTTGATTTAAACATTTTTTTGTGAAATAAGAATTATAATCCTTGAGACTGGGTATGGTTTTATTATCGTTTAACCAGCATTCAGTTAAAATTATTATGTCTGGATCAAAGTACAGACGAGCTATATGGGCCAAGAATGCATCAATATTTTTATAAACGCTACGGATATTTTGTGTTATAATTTTCAGAGAGTTTCCCGATTTTTTAACTAAATCATTACAAGTATTTATATCACAACTGTAGGCGGTCGCCACTGTTATATTATCAATATCATTATTTATATTGTCAAGAAATCTAGCCATTTTTTAAATATTAAGCTATTTGTCGCAAGTATTCGTGTCTGAGAAATGCTGACATTTTTACAAAGATAAGATCTCGATTTCAACATGATCACTAGACTAAGAATGTATAATTTTTTGGTTATGTAAAATACAATACAATGAACAGAGTTTTTTTTTATGAAAAAAATACTACAGAATAGGTTGAAGTATATAGATTAAAACATATTTTTTAATAATTGGATAATGTTAATAAATTAGTACTTAAAACGGGATAAAACATTTGGGTCTGAGCAAAAATGCTTATATTTTTTATAGATATAGGCCATAAGCTAAAAATATTAACGATTTCATCATAAGACTAATTATCCTTTCAAAAGATGCCAAGATGTTTATATTTAATCAACATTGAGTAGGCTAATAATTCAAAACAAAACGACCACTACTCGTAATTTTACCATGGCCTCTCTGAGTCGCGCTATGACTTTTGTGCCAAGATGGCCGCCCATCTAAGGTCTCCCACACACCTTGTAGTTTTTTAACTAGCTAGAAAATAGGGTATGTTCGATTTAATTCAATCGTTTCTTTTAAATGAAAAACAATAACATTGTCGTAAATTTTAATGAGACATTTTAATAAGTTAAACCTTCAATGCATAGGTTAACGTTGCATTCTAAACACTTTCATATGGTTCTGGCAGTGACCTTTCGCTGGGCGCACATCCAACAGCGAGCTTGTTTGTGCCCATTTCTCACTGGAAAGTGTCGGTGTTCAAGTTGAGGTCTATTGCTTGTTGTTGGTCTTGGTCGCGTCGTGAGTGTCAGTCCGGTTCGAGATGTTATTAGTCGTGGTTCCGTAGTCAGGTCAATATTTCAATGTATTTTTAATAAGTCTTCCGGCAGAATTGTCCTAAACTGCCTATGGGAAATTTTGGGATTTGACGATTTAAAAATAACAAAACATTTAAATAATGCAGCATTTAACATGCGACGGAAAAGATTTTTACACCAAATTTTGTTTTTCGTACGTTCTAAGGGCTGAGCAGAGAGGAATTGATCTTTCCTGTCCACGCCTCCCATGGATTTATTGTACCTAGGACAATGCTTGGCTTAAATGTCAGTCGTTTGTAAGATCAAGCCAACTATGTTAGCATCTCGCCATACACATATCGACAAATCGGAACAGTAGCTAGCCATTACTTCACTTGTCGAAGTTCCGTTTTCATCAAAGTCTTCATAGAATCGGGAACGAATTCCCGATTCAGCCTTAACCCTCTGTAACTCATGACCTATAATTTTTTTGTGTTTATTTGTTTCGTAATAATTGGAAAAAAATAAAATACACGTGTTTCAGGTTTTTTTATTTCTCATAAATTTGGAAAAAACAAACAAAAATAGGATTGTTACCTCAAAGCAACATCAAATGAATGTATCAAAAATTACAAAGCAGCACATGTTACGAGAGGTGGAAGTTTCTAAAGCAATTCTTAGTTTTAGTGTAGCACAAGGCAACCCCACATTTTTCACATAAATTGTGCTTAAATCCAAGACACTTCGGAAACTTGCATCTGATTTTTTTATCAGACCATTGCGGCCAGTGCTCAATTTGGTCTTGGCGGACAGCTTTTGGAGGCACGTATTGAGCAGGTCCTTTGTGCTTTTTAGCTTGAATCTCGCTCTCCAATGATCGCCGATTTAGCAAATTTGGCTTTATACCCATTTTTCAAAGGGTCTCCGCAACATTGAGGTGAAAGTCTGATGATCGTAAGCGGCCGGACCCTTCAAGGTTTTTGTATTTAGCAACTCTTTTGTAAAGTAGCCATGCATTGGCGATCGTGAGGTCCAAGTAGTGATAAAAAAGACGCATATGCCATCGCTTGCTTCGCAACCGTGTCTTATAGATGCCCATGATGCTGTCAAGAAGGTCGACGCCACTCATATGACGATTGTACTCTCCAACCACATTGGGTCTTTTTATGTTGACATATCTTGAATTTTGTTTATCCCATCTTCGAACTTCCTAGCAGTCAGTATTTTGTCGTTTTAAACATCGCGCTAATAACGGGCAATTGTAAAAATTGACCATTATTAACGTATGTCCACGGTGAAGTAATGGCTCTACCAATTCGTATACAATTTTGGAAGTAGCATTGCTGGGACGGTCATTGATATTTCCAGTCGATGTTTGGTCAGTCATTTCAGCCTCGTCAGTTTTGTCGTTTGTATCGTCAACGTTTTTAGGACGGTCATTGTTATTTTCAATCGATGCCGATGGTTTGTCAGTGGTTTCATCCTCGTCAGGTCTGACGTCATTTGTAGTTGCAGTCCTAGTCTTTTCTTTCCCAGCATATACAAAAAACTTCCAGAGATAGCCACTGAAGACTCGCACAACTCTTAAGTTTTCACACCAACTTGTGCAGCCTTCGACAAAATCTTCTGAGCGAAGCCTAATCTCCCTTGCCACTTCAGAAGGGATTCGCCAATGACTATCTCATGTGAAGGATAGTATTAACTGGAAAATTTGTTGTAAAAATAGTCAATTATCGGCTGAATTTTAAATAGTCTAGTTGGTTCTTTCATTGTCTGATTGTCGACAAAATGGAGCATTGATTTTAGCAAAAGATATCTGTTGTAGGTCATGATTTTACGAAAATATGGCATAGTGCCGAAACCATTGAACAGGAAGTAAGATTCCTCCTCCGGTAGAGGGAATAGGCCTTGTAACACGATAAGTGCTAAAAAACTGACCATTTCGTCCCTATCAGTCTGCGACCATCGATGAAGTCGCGAAGTTGGAGAAATTTATTTTGTTCTCTCAATGATGTTATCTTTTGTTTGGCGTATCGGTTAGTCTCTGTACAAAGTTTGTCAATAAAGTCACTGTCAATCATCTTATAAAAAATGTCGATGATACGTGTCGTGTCTGAAATAGTAAAAGTCGGTCCTCCAGTCCCAGTAAAAGTCTCTCTTTGTCCTGTACAAATCTGTCTGTCTCTTGTTCAATCAAAATCGAAACAGTCACTTGGCACAAAGTCTTTCAAAACGAGATCGTTCTGCTGGTCTTCAGTCTCCAGTATTCTAGCTTCGTAAGGCGTCAAGTCAGTGGGAATAGCCGGCTCTGTTGAAGCATTGCGAGATGTTAAAAATGGAAGACAGATCTCATCGTCTATTTCGATGTCACAGTCACTTATGTCATCATTCATCTATTCGTAAATTTTCGTCGCTGACCCCTGGAAGAAACAACTTTGTTACTATAGTATCCTGTTTTTTAATATGTAATTATTCGGCGATTTATGGAACTTGCGGTTGAAATTGATTAAATAAATAAAGAAATCAATAAAGTACCTGCCATTAAATGTATGCCGTTTACTTGTGGAAGGCGCCACAGAAATTTCGACCTCAGCCCCCACTTCTATATCCGTACCTGAAATAAAACTTAATAATAAAATGGTAAAAAAGCTCGAATTAAAATTTTACTCTTCAAATTTACATTCATGTGGGAAACCAAGAATGGCCTTAAATAAAGAAGCTGAAATTATATTAAAATTTACCATCGAAAGACGATAATATAGAAACAAAATTTATCAAAGTTATATTTTATTTCGTGTAGGTATATTGACGAAATATTCTGTCATCTATTATGATTTGTTTCCGGTGCCTATCGCTTCGATCTTGTTAGCTCGGCTTCTTGTACGGGAGTAAACACTAGCCGAGTCTTCTTGGAACCAACTTCTATGTTCTCTGTTGGAACACCTTGCTTGAGTTTTTTAACGTATTTGAAAAGTGTGACGTTTCAAATTTCATATTCCCGAGCAACTGATCTCAGTTTCCGATTTTTTTCCAGTAGGTACTTGCAGCCAACTCGTAAACCTCTTTCTAAGTAGTGCCTCTTTTCATTCTTCGATTATAGGGCCTCATTCTGCAAAATAAATGAAAATGGACAATACAACTAGAAAATCCAAAAGACATCGATGCGGGGCAGGTATTAAAAAGTTAATTTTTACCCCATTGGTCGCTATCACTGCCTCTTCGGAATTGGTAAAAGAGAAACCTCTCATCAAATCTTTGATTTTGGAGAAAATACAGAAATCACAGGGTGCTATGTGCAGGATGGGTGACGAGTTGTACTTTTTCGGAAGCTAAAAATGACAGTTTTGTTGGCCGTGAGTGAAGAAGCGTTGTCATGATGTAGGAGAACGCGGCTTATCGTATCGCTATAAATCGTATTATCCTAATATGTGCTGAGCAAACTCGGCTAAATTGTGTAGGTAACCACTTTTCATCCCTTTCGTCATCTTGAATAATTATTATTCCTTAATTTGTGGTTCTTGTGGAAATTTAAAAAAAAAAACAAAAACAATAATAGTAAAGTCAGATTTTATGTGACTGGATGTACGAAAATACTACGCAAATAGTAAAAAAATGCATTTATTTAATCACTTGATCCATATTAATAACATGACCATTGCGTCTGCTGACGCTACCGTGCTATTACTCATTAAGGATCAACGGAAGATGATCCCTTGCAAACTGGAGACTGGGTACAAACCGCGTCTCTTAATAAATACATCAGTCACTTGAACGCCACGACGAGGATACCGAGAAAAAATTAATAGTTTAAAAAAATTAAAAAACACGCTTTTTATAGAAAACTGAACTAAAAAATAGAAAATAAATTTTAATAAATTTAAATTAAGAATAGTGTTAAAAATTTCAATAAATATAAATTAATAATAGTGTCAATAAAAAAATATTTTATTGACATATATGAGTAGAGTGATTATCATTTTGATAATATCATAAAAAGCACCCCACGCTTTTTTTAAAATAAAATATATATTTTTTTACACAATATTATTAATTTATATTTATTGAAATTTTTAACACTATTCTTAATTTAAATTTATTAAAATTTATTTTCTATTTTTTTTTTTGATGCTGAAAAATCATTTTTATGACCACTAGAAATAGTTTCTAAAATAACCTTGAATCTGTCATAAGTGACATGTCACTGTAAGCGAAGTCATTATATCCGTCTTTGTTACAAAGACTTTTATGTGAAAACCAAACTTCATTGTGTAATTACGTCATAATAGGCGGTTGGTCAACATAGGCGGAGTCATAATAAACGGATTCTACTCTTTAACTTGCTTTTACTTGGGTTGTTTTTTTTAACATAAGTGTCACATTTTTAGGAATCTATATTCACATTCATTAAACATAAATTATATGTATAATTTGAACATACAGATTTATGACAAAACAGACAGACATCTGACTTGCTATAGTACTTTCGGTTTTTAGTAGCTTCATTTTCTACTAACATAGCATCATCCTCTGTGTTTACAGCTAAAGATGGTATTTCTGTTATAAAATCTATAGTTTAAACATCAATAGTTTCTGTAAAAGAGAGCAAGTTATTTTTAAAAATCAATCAACAGACAATCGAAATTGATACATCTAGCATCTTTTAAGATTTAAAATAATAAATAAGATAAGATGTATGATTAAAATAAGAAAAACTTACTTTCTTGATTTTGTGGTAATATGTCTGAGTCATATCGACTTTCTAAGTCATCTGTACTTAGTGTTATCATGGCTTTTATTTGTTCTTCTACTTTATTCAGTGGAGGTGCTGTATTTTTGCCACCTCCAGTTCGGTTAAGTTCCGTGCGAATAACAGCTGACTTTTTCCTTACCGAACGTTTCAGACCCTCATATTTCACTTTTAATGTTTTTATTGATCTTAATACGCTTCAAGATCGAGCATTGAATTCGTTATGTACCATATTAACTCATTGACCCCGTGCAGTAACAAGAACTTTCGACGACTACGTGTCTCCTGCTCGTCATGCAGCGCAAATAACAACTTCACCTGCGCCTGCTGGCTCTGTAGGCAAAACAAGACAGAAGCCTTGAAAGCCTGAAATTTCTCAGCAATCGGACTAACAACAGCTTCCAAAGCGGTTACTTTGTGGGCAGAATCCAATCTTTGCTGGAATTCTTCCATTTTAGCTGAAAACATGTCGGAGATGTCGGTGACAGTCTTCCTAAGGTCTTCCATGTTGTGTATAGTTTGTATTGTATAACGTAAAACCAGAGTAAAATAAGAAAGGATTATAGCGGAACAAGTGCAGGAGGATTCAGTGCATTAACATCAAGGTATGTGAAAAACAAAAATTGAAGCAAAGTAGTTACTAATTAAAAAATAAGGATGATTCAAAAACACGTGTACACTGTTGCACTACCCACATTCAAAAGCACTTGTTTTAGGAATTCTTCGTCTGTCGAAATTGCTTCATTACGAAGTTGTATTGTATTGTCCTCTCCTGGATTGCCTCGTGACAGGACGACGAACTTTGTATGTATGTTCCTATATCGTTGTTACTTGCCGTGTATAGTATACAATTTCTTATGATATGTTGACTTTTGTACTTCATGTCCGTGTTCATTTCTTGTCGTCCTGCTATCAATTTCCATTTTTCGAACTGGTTATCTGTTAGTCTACATTCATCCATGAAACATGCATTCCGATTGTAAGCGCTGCTGAAGTTGAACGGTGATGTTGGCTGTAGACCGGTGATTATTGCGTAATTGTAATGCAATTCTACTAATGATTTCATAAGTAAAGTTTTACCGGTGCTCGGTGGACCCCAAAAGAATAGGTTGTTTTTCTTTCCGGTAAGGCCGTAGAAATGTCTTCTCGTATCTCTCGCGAACGTATATGCGTTAATGTTGTTCTGTTGTAGGTTCTCCAGCATGTTTGCTACCCCTTCGTATCTTGTCGCGAACGAGTCTCCGTCTGGATCTAATGTTAGGGCGTATCTTTTTGCTCTCTCGATTCGCTGTTCTGTGGTTTCCTAAAGTACCAGTGTTTTTGCAACTGATACTGCGACTTTAAGTCGCTCGTCAAACCTCTTAGCAAACTGCATGGCAATCCCTTCAGGTATTCGGCATAATAACTTTTGAGCTTCTCCTTCGTCAAAAGCCTTGTTTTCACATAGGAGCAACACAAGGTTCTGATTTTGTTGTGTAAGCAACGAAGCGTTGCTACTATTCCCCCTTCCTCTTCTTTGAACGCTACTCTGTTCATTTCCAGTTGCATCGTTGGCGTTATCGATATTAGAGACTATGTTTTCGGTATTATGTAATAGACTTTCATTGGCGTCAGTATCGAGTCCCACCATTCGGTCGAAAACATTTCTTTGTGCTGCCCTTTGTACGTGAAGAACACTATTTCTCCTCTCGGTATTTGTAATCGTATCTTGTGCGTTGAATTCAACTGGGAGTCCAAGTCTATGAGTGACACACTTTGCCACCTCATAGTCGCCAGGCGTGAGAATGTCTCTAAATGTTTCACGATCACTGCCGGAAGTAACGTACAAATACATACACTCAATGCATGTAATTGAACTACATTTGTACTCTGCGGATCGGATAGCTTTGCCAAGCTTTGAATTAAACCCCCAGTTTTTTGCTGTGCTGATGTAAATGAGATGGTAATGCTTCCTCCAGGTTCCTGTATGGACTGCGATGACCTTCCAAGGAGATTGTTTATTTCTCCTGCTGTTACGTTTTCTTCCATCAATTTTGCAATCCAACTCTGGGGCCATGTTGTCTTCTGCGGAGTAGGCGGCAATGTTAATGGTCTCGACCTCTTCTCTAGTTCTGGTGAACATATGTTTCGTCTAGGTAAATAATTATTTTACCATCAGCACGTTTTTCTGCAATGGTTCTTAAATACCTGTGACGCCAGGCAGCAAGATCTTAACGTTCAATAAGTACAGAACGCTGGTTCTTATTTTTCTTGAACTCAAAGCCGTTTGCCATGAGTATTTTACGTAAAGTTTCTCTACAACCAGTAAAGTTAATACTTTGCCTTAAGTCGACCAAAAGGCTTCTCAGTGTTGGCACTTGTTTCTTCACCAGATAAAACTCATTTATTTTATTTCTGATCACTTGAATTTCAAAACTATCCAAGTCAGATACTGTGGCTTGACGGGGACGTTTCTTGCCTGATGTACTGATTTTCAGTATCCATCATTTACCATCCATCAACCATCATTTACTTTTCCTTCATTGTTTATTCTTTTCAACGTGGAAAAACTGACATCTGTGAAAAAAAAAGAAATGGTATGAAAAAATTGAAAAGTATAAATTGATCGGCAGTCTATTGAATACATTTTATAAAGTACATGACTAACATTTATTCTTCTCAGAGCAATCTGGATTCCCAGAAGTACCTACAGCAGTGTAACTTATGTGTTAAGAACAAGGGCCCATTGTACTTCTGGATGAGTGTTACAGTTATAAGTAAGAATTTAACATACCACCTACCTGTCATAGATGCAACTCGTTCAAAGTACTTGTTTTGTGATGCTCTTCCTGCTCAAACTGTTTAAGCTTTTGAAGATTTTGCAAAACTTCCTGTTTCTCATTCGACTCTTTTTGAAGATTTTCTATAAAAATACCATTCAGTAAGTAAAATAGCATTTCATAAGTAATAAAAGATGTTATAATTTAAAATAACTAGGATCAACCAAGTATCAAGAACATGACATCGATGTTTGTTTACTTACCTATAAAATTGGAAATAGAATTCAAACATTCCGTTTTCTGTTTGAACAACACTTCTTTCTCCTCTTGTTTTTGCTTGTATTTACACAACATTGTAAATAGAAGCTGCCTTATACCACTTTTTATAGTTTTATTCATATTTGAGAGAGAAATCTATCAAAACACGCATCAAACAATACTGCAATTCCAACCTCAAACCATCGACTTCAAATGTCAATGACAAACTGACATGTAGAATAGTGTTGTCAGTTAAATAAATGCTGGGTTCAACTCTCGGTGGCGGTCTAACTAATTAAGACTTCACTTGAAGGACAACCCTACAACCCAACCCTACAACAAACAAGTGACCAAAGAGAATAAACACTTCCGTTCTACAAGTGACGTTGACAACATTACGTCGATTGTAAATTACATGAAGTGAGAAGCATTAGTGTTGCCAACAAAATTAAAGTGTTTCCAGAGAAGAAAAATTTAAATCAAAACTGTAGGATTTATACTAATTAAGAGAAAGGGCTAAGGAGATGGAAGCGTTATTCGAAAAACTTAAATTAGAATTAGAAAAGCAACTTTAGCGATAACAGAGGAAATAACAAAAAAATGTCTTTAACTATACAGGAGCAATTTAAACCCCTGGCAGAAGAAAATCAAATCTTAAAAAAGGAAATCGAATCTTTAAACTTTAAACTAAAATCAATAGAGAGGGAGACCAGAAAAAACAATATCGTTACCCCCGGTTTGACAGAAAATGAAAAAGACAGTTTGGATCTCTTGGAGATCGTGTTCTTAGTTCTTTAGTTAGTTAGTCTAGGGTTTGTATCTAGTGTATTCAATCTTACTTTTTTTGGTTTATTCTTCTCCTTTGTATCACTTTCCAACTCCTGTTTATATGGAGAGAGAACTACTACATATATCAGAACTTTAAAAACTGATGTATGTGATCTTGACGCAATCTCAACAGATGGGCCAGAAATCTCAGCGGATGTACCTGTAATCTCAACAGATGGACCAGTAATCTCAACAGATGGACCATTAATCTCAGTAGATGGACCAGTAATCTCAGTAGATGGACCAGCAATCTCAGCAGACGGACCAGCAATCTCAAAAGATGCACCAGCAATTTCAATAGACGGACTTGCAATCTCAGCAGATGGACCAGCAATCTCAATAGATGAATCTGCAACCTCAACAAATGGATCTGGAATCTCAATCGATTTTTCTGGTCTTGTCAGATTTTTCAGAAAAGTCTGCGTAGCTGGTATAGTTGTCAATGCGTTTTCAATATTTTCAGCTACATTTGCATCATCGATTGTGGGTAGTGCAGTAGAAACCATGTCAGGTTGTGGTCGATCAGTCACTTCACTGGATAAAAAATCTTCTTCCTTAAATACATCCGAATTGTAGGGATATACGCCTGTAACTTTGCCTATGAAACTGAACTTTTCTGACAGCAATATTAATAAATATACACACATCTAAAGCAAGACCTCAATATTCCTAAAAAACGCTTAACAATATTCCTTGCCGTTAAATGTAGGTGTTGGTAGTACTCCTCAGGAGAGTTAGGCTTTCAGGCTTGAGATTAGAGTCATCATGATTGGTCTCAAGGAATACCCTGAATCTCCTAAAATTACAATTACAATTTCTAGGGTATAAAAAAATGTCATTATATTCATTTGACGCCTCCTCTGTGTATTGTTTACTTTGTAGTCATGTCTTGACGGTTCAATTCACACGAAGCTTTAAAGACCAGTAATTTTTTTACTGGCCACACAATTTTCTTCTCATGGCAACCCTATAGCCCTAACCACCATTGTGTTTTTTCGTGTTAAATTCACTGAGCGTAATTTTATTTTATTCGTTAACAAATAATGATTTGTGAAGAAAAGTGTATTTATTTGAAATGTCTAGGAAGAGGAAACTTCTTGAATCGTTTTTAAACCTATTGGAAGATAAAAATGAAGGAATGTACTATGTAATCACTTTATTACGACGTACTGCGTAGTTGTTTTCACTTATGTTTTTACGAAGTTTTTTACTAATAAAAAATAAATCTTGAGGGAACACGAGATGATGTTTGTGTTGTGCGATAGAACGAGAGTCTATACATCAACCAACATTCAACGCCGTTTATATATAATGAAATAAAAAATAAATCTTAAGGTTCCACGAGAGGGAACACGAGATGATGTTTGTGTTGTGCGATAGAACGAGGGTCTATACATCAACCAACATTCAACGCCGTTTATATATAATGAAGTAAAAAATAAATCTTGAGGTTCCACGGAAGGGAACACGAGGTGATGTTTGTGTTGTGCGATAGAACGAGGGTCTATATATCAACACTGGGCCAATTGTATCTATCTACCTAAAAAATAAAATAATGATCTTATTCCAGCACCAAAGAAAAAAGGTGTATTATACTCATCTAGTGATGAGGATATTGAACCTTGTTCAAGGAGAAGCCGAATAAGACGTTTAAGCATAAGCAGTAGTGAAAAAGAAAATGAGCCTGATATTTTAAAATTGATTGGTGAACCAGAGCCAAAGGAAAATAAAATATCAATCAATCAAAAACTCGATGAAGTATGGAAAAATATAATCAAAAACACCAAAAATTCCCAACTTAAGCATTAATGCACCTAAATTAAACCCAGAAGTAGCTTCAATTTTGAGTTCTGGTGCCAAATCAAGAGACAAAAAGTTAAGTAAAAAACAAGAGCAAATTGTATTAACTAATAACATTCTCAATAAATTCCTCTTCGACTTAATCAGAGAAGACAAACATCAAAACATTGAAGACATTAGTGACAGTATTCGCCTTTTGTGTGATCTTCATTATGCAGAATCTAGCATTCGCAGAAATGTAATTCTGCCTGGCCTCAATAATAATAATAATAATAATAATAGAATGCTTACAGGAAACACCTATAACAGAATTCTTGTTTTTCGACCAACTGCCTTCTGTTATAAAGAAGAGTAAGGATTTAGAATAATCTGGAAAAGAGCTGAAAAGACATGCAAATTCTTTAAACTATTGGGGCCCGTCCTCTTATCAACATTATCGAGGTTATCAGACCAACAAGGGAAATCAGTCGAGGATAAAACAAACAATTCCTCCAGTGGCCCTACCTCCAGCTCATGCTCCAGCTCGTTCATTTCCAGCTCATCAGTGGAGAAATTATCGAGCAAGTCGAGGGAGACATCCAGCTCAACCTCCTAGGAAGAGAGAATAGAGGTAGGTTTTGCTGGTCACATATATTTATTCTATAAAAAATGGCAAAAAATAATACAAAACAAAACTGTTTTGCAATGGGTTAAAACAGGTTATAAAATACCACTGATATCAAAACCATGCCAAATTAATTCACCCACAAATAATATACTTAAAATACACTTAAAAATATAGGAGCAATAAAAATTTGCCATAGTATTCAGGATCAGTTTTTGTCAAAGATTTTCTTAGTTCAGAAGCCAGATGGTCCTTCTAGATTCATACTCAATTTAAAACTGTTTAATAAATATGTAAAAACATACCATTTTAAAATGGAAGTTATAAGAACAGTAATAAAACTAATGAGTAAAAATCTTATCTAGCTTCAATTGATTTAAAAAGATGCATATTTTTTACTGAATGTTCATCCTGCAAGTCGCATGTTTCTTAGATTTCTTTTTGATGGTAATATGTATGAATTTCAAGTTTTGCCATTTGGACTTTGCTCTAGCCCATATGTATATACAAAGCTAATTAGACCCATAATGTCACATTTAAGAAAACAAGGTATAGTAAGTGTTAACTATTTAGATGATTTTTTGTTTATTGGTAATTCAAAGACAGAATGTAATTCTAATATTACAGAAGGACGCCATCTGTTTGAATCTTTAGGTTTAATTATAATTATGAAGAAAAGTCAATTAACTCCATCACAAAATTGTAAATTTCTTGGTTTTATTTTAGATACTAAAAACTTTGCCATTTCTATTCTGAATGAAAAACGTAAAAATATTTATAAACAACTGATCACCTTTATAAATTTAAAAAAAAAAAATTCTTCAATAAGGTCATTTGCTTCCTTGATTGGAAGTTTAATATCAATTTGTCCAGCAATTCCTTATGGATTTATGTATACAAAGAGATTAGAAAGATGTAAGTACGAGGGGCGATCAAAAAGTAATGATAATAAGTATAATAAAACAACGATTGTAGTTTAAATTTAATTTATTTTTCTACATAGTCTCCTAACAAGTCGATACATTTAGTCCAACGTTTCTCCAAACCTAAAATACCCTTTAAAAAAAATCTGTATCTTGACTATCCCAAAATGCCTCTACAGCATCCATCACCTCGCTATCATCCTTAAATTTCTTGCCCCTGAGGTGTTCCTTGAGCTTAGGAAACAAATGAAAATCGCTGGGGGCTAAATCTGGAGAATAGGGCGGGTGTTCGACCAGTTCGAAGCCTGCTTCTCGAATGGCAGCGATCGCAACTTCGGCTCTGTGTGCAGGAGCGTTGTCCTGATGAAACAGAACTTTCGCTCGGAGTTTGCCCCGTCTTTTTTCCTTTATGGCGTCTCGCAGTCGTCTTATTTGATCAGCGTAGTAGGAGCCCGTAATAGTAGCTCCCTTTTCTAGGTAAGCAACCATTATGATTCCCTGAGCATCCCAGGAAACGGACGCCATAACCTTGCCCGCCGAGCTCGAGACTTTGAACTTCTTAGGAGTCGGTGAGGATGGCCTTTTCCAAGTCATCGATTGTTGTTTGGTCTCAGGATCAAAATGATGGATCCATGTTTCGTCCATGGTCACAAATCGTGATAAGAATAATTCTTGGTCAGCCTGGAACTTTGCAAGATTGGCTCTTGAAATGTCAACTCGCTTTTTCTTTGGTTCGTCCGTTAACATTCTCGGGACCCAACGCGCGGAGACCTTCTTCATATTCATTTTGCTAGTCAAAATGCTTTGGATGCTGCCATATGAGATCCCTGTGACCTCAGCTAAATGTCTGATGGTTACTCTTCGGTCTGCTAACACGATATCTTCGATTTTTTTCACGTTTTCCTCAGTGAGGGACGAGGTTAGTCGTCCCTCGCGATGTTCATCTTCTGTGGATGTTCTACCCAGCTTAAACTCTTTGCACCACCGTGCCACCGTAGAATATGGAGGAGCAGAGTCCCCCAGTGTCTCCACCAAATCCGCGTGTACCTCTTTGGTAGACATTTTTTTCAAACAGAGGTACTTGATGACGCATCTCACTTCGTGTTTCTCCATTTTCGTGTTGTCGCTCCGACTTCTGGTATTCAAATGAATGTAGCTCCTCCAAATGACGTCCTATTTATACAATTTTTTAGCTGGGAAGTGGTGAAGGACTGAAGAAGCGAAATTTTTTTTTTTTAATTTTTATCTTTATTAGAATTGCCCGTTTATCATTACTTTTTGATCACCCCTCGTACTTACATTTAAAGAAAAGCCATGGTAATTTTGAGTCAAAAATTACACTTAAAAGTTATGTAATTGATGATCTAAAGTGGTGGAGAAATCATGTTTTAAGTGATTGTAATTCTGGAATGAAAATGATAAAAATTACCATATAAATTATTTGGAGCTTAAACTCTTACTGCGCTGCGATAACACTATAGCAATTTCATATATTAATTATATGGGTGGCATCCAATATCCACATTTAAATGATCTTGCAAGAAAAATCTGGAAATTTTGTGAAGCTAGAAATATTTACATTTTTGCCTCATATATTTCATCAAAAGAGAACTACCTGGCTGATACAGAATCTAGAAAAATTAATAAAGAATTTAATGGGAACTAAATCTGTATGCTTTTCAAACAATTGTTTCTAAATTTGGCCTTCCGGAGATTGATTTGTTTGCTACAAGAGAAAATGCCAAATGTCAAAAATTTGTATATTGGCATCAAGAACCTGGATGTATGGTTATAGATGCATTTACCATTTCTTGGACAAAATTACAGTTTTATGCATTTCCTCCATTTTCATTAATATTAAAATGTTTAGAAAAGATACAAAATGACAAAGCTGAGGGCTAAATTTCCACCTCATAAAAATCTCTTATCGTCTCCTTTCAGAGCTTTTCACGCACTTTACCATGAAATGTATGAAAGTATCAATATTATAATAAGTTCGTTATCAAAAAATACCATTAAGCAATATGATTCCTGCTTGAAACAATGGTGGGATTATTGCAATCATTTAAAGGTAGAACCCTTGGTATTATCTGTACCTAATGTGATAAGTTTTTTAACTAAGAAATTTGAAGGTGGCTCTGCTTATGGCACCCTTAATAGTTTAAGATCATCTTTATCACTAATTCTAAATTTTGATTTGGGTTCTCATAAGGATATAAAACGTTTCTTCGCAGGTATTTATAAATTAAGGCCAAATAAACCAAAGTATGATGAAACTTGGGACCCATCTACTGTGTTAAATCATGTAGCCAATCTATATCCCAATTCAGATTTTTCATTGGAAACATTATCAAAAAATAAAAAAAAAACAAATAATTTTACTTCTACTTGTAACTTTTTCTTGTCACCAACCATGTTTGAGCTTTTGCGTCCAGCTTCTCCCATCGTGCCTTTTCAGTCGCTTCTTCCGGCTTTACCTTGATACCTTGAACCACGTCGAGCAAATCGTGACTTCTCAGCATAATCACTGATTGGAATTTCCAAACATTCCAGTTCGATGCACCTTCTAGTTTGATGTGTGTACCAAAAGTCTTATTTTCTTCCATTATGTATTTATTTTCCTTCCTGCTTGTCCCGTCCTTGTAATACAAGTATTTTTCGTCTCGAGCCCGTGTGGCGTCGATCTAACCTTAAAACCGGCGTATCCGGGTTGATGCCGTCTATAGAAAGTTTTCCTTTTTCTCTTATTCCACGTTTTACTTATTCCATGGTTATAGCGCTGGGCCCATAACCTGTAGGATTATAAAAGTAAAACGAGTTTGTGGACTTGCAGTTTTATTGTAATTACTTAACGTTACACACAGAGTACAGAGCGCAGTTACATAAATTATAGAAAACATCACAGTCTACAAGGAAACTGATGCCAAAGTATTATAATGACTATTTATATTAACATATGCATTTAATTAAGATAAGCAATATTGATATATATCAAAACAGTATAAAAATAAAAATACCAGATTTAATTAAAACATCTAAACAAATTTCATCCTTTGCTAGAAATTCCTTTTTATAAAGAAAATGTTTGTATTTGTCCAGCCACAACATTAAAAGATTACATAAATTGTACAAAAGATTAGATGAAATCTGAAAATCTCTTTATCATTTTAAAAAAAAAAAAAAGCCCCACTATGCGGCATCAACTCAAACATTAGCCAGATGGATTAAAAATATTCTTGGAGAGGCAGGTATTGATACTTCTATTTTCACTGCTCATAGTACAAGACGCCTCTACCCCCCAAGCTTATAGAAAAGGTATTAGTATTGATTTAATTAAAAAAAAAAAAAAAAAAACTGCAGGCTGGACTAATGCATCCAAAACATTTGCATCCTTTTAAAATAAACCATTGATTAATAAAAACAATAATTTTAGTTCAAGTGTCCTTGAGTCATTGTAAAAAAAAAAAAGGATTTTTTTTTAACCTATTTAATTACTTAATTCACTATACAATTGTAACTATAGTAATAGTTGTCTTTTCTTACTTACAATAAATGATAAAAATTAAGCAAACTTCTCTTTCAACATCTATAAAGTAAACAATACACAGAGGAGGCGTCCAATGAATATAATTGAATGATCAAAGTAACTTACCTGTAAGTGCTCTTCGATCACAATTATATGAGTTTGACGCCTCCTCTGTGTCCAGCCCAACCCTCTGTTATCCAGTTCCAGAACTTTATTTTTAGCCCTCCCTTAGTTTGCTTTAATTTTTTGATATTACTTTAAACTACAATGGAGGTTAGGGCTATAGGGTTGCCATGAGAAGAAAATTGTGTGGCCAGTAAAAAAATTACTGGTCTTTAAAGCTTCGTGTGAATTGAACCGTCAAGACATGACTACAAAGTAAACAATACACAGAGGAGGCGTCAAACTCATACTTTGATCATTCAATTATAGTTTTATTCATGTTATTTAAATGTGAGTTTTAATACCAACCCAAAACATACAAATTCTTTCCAGAATTATTATTGTAGCCTTCTCGACTAGCTGGTCTGCCAGATATGTACGGATGCGCAGTGGAAGATGAGCTTTCATCTGGCGGACCAACTGTACAAACGGAGAGACTACTGGCTGCGATAACACAGCGCTAATATAATGACTAAAGACTTGAACAGTTATACGCCGCAATCCCATCAGGTGTCTTCAATGGCTGATGTTGACCACGTGTATTAAAATGTGTGTGTAGGTATGTCGTAGGTTACAATCAACAATTTCATGGCACAAGAAGGTTTTCTAGTATTTCAGCTCAATATCAAATGCAAACAACTAACTAAATTAAGGAACTAAACAAGGAAAAACTCAAAGCAAAATTATAGCGTGTTGTCGGTTCCAAGGTTCAAGCAAGAGAGAGATATTATATATGATAAGTGACATTTTTGAAGCGCTAACGACCCTGTCAAAAAACGCTGGGGTTGCCAGTTTCAATTTAGGAAGTTATCGTCTATTGGTCGCAAACAATTATGAAGCCTTAAATGTAAGACTTCAAAGAATGATTATTCCAAATTACACTGTCGTGAGTAGATCAATAATCACTTTCAGTTTTATATAGACGTAATAAGAAAATAACTCACAATTTGTACAATAAAAGAGTGATACTTTTTTCTATTGAAAAACTACTCGTGTTCTTTGGGGCGAATAATTGCTACATGAGCCATCAAGACATCTCAATGAACTCGCCATTTTGATTCCGATAAAACCTGGATTGGATATACTTCATAAATGTATGATTTACTAGAACTGTGTGTAATTCGAAACAAAAATGTGTGTAACTCGAAACAAAAATAAAATAGAACTAAATACGTTCAATAAGTAAATAGTTAGTAGGATGATAGGTATATATACATATTTATTCGAAAACTGTATGGACAGTTTCGACTAGATTTTATACTTAAAAAATTAAAATAAAATAAACTATGAGAACTATCAAAGTTATTTATTGATTATCTTACATAAGAATTACACGGATTTCATTTTTTAAAGATAACTCCACTCAAATGGCGTCCTCCTCGCTGCAAACATTCTTGCAATCTTTCCTTCATGTTGGTGAAAACTCGCTTGTAAACTTCTGGACTGATAGCCGCAATTTCGCATTCGATATTTGCTTGTATTGTTGATGGCGAATCACTCTATACGCGAGATTTTTAATATCCCCACAGGAAAAAGTCGCATGGACTCAGATCGGGTGATCTGGGAGGCCAGCGTATGTCACCAAATCCACTTATCAATTTTCCGGGAAAAAGCTCTCTAACCTTTGTCATTGTGTCCCTAGCAGTGTCTGCGGTGGCCCCATCCTGCTGAAAATGTGTCCTGTTATTGTAACTAACATGTAGCTAACATGTTAAGACAGACAAACAAGCACAAGTAATATTTAGTTATTTTGAAACCACGCCCCCGTCGCGTCGGTCGGTAATCAAATACGACCCTGAAAAATCAACTGCTGATAGAGAAGATGGAAAATCAGCTGTTATACGTGGGGCTGGCAAGTTGCCCATTATATTTTTTAAAGTTTGACCAGCGGCGCGCTTGCAAATAACACAAGTGTACGCCGTGCGTACGTACTTCGCAGTATAACAGGTCCAAAGACTTTTACTTTCTTTATAGTGTTGCAGTCATAAGTCTTTAAAGACAACAAAGTCGAAATTACCAAATCTGGAGGACATGTTTTCTCCAATCTGGTTTTTAGAACCCACTGCAAAGACAGAGTATTTTTCATTCTCATTCAAGTCTAATGAGAAAGCAATTATGTAGCAGCCATTTGAAAAGGTGCAGTAAGCTCTCATGTTCTTGCAGGTGTGATATGTTATTTTTGATTTGGTCTCTGTGAATTCTTTAACTATTTCCTCTCCTGATCTGATAAAAGGCATAATATCCTCTCTACAGATAAAATTTTTATTGCATCCTTCTTGCAAGCAATAGTAGACGTCATAGTAATTGGTCTCCCATGCATATGAGTCAAACATGTAAGATAATCTGGATTCTTGTTCAGGATGGCCTATGCTCAAAGTTTCATTGTCAATATTTATTATTTCCCCTCTATCTAAAGCAATTGTGTATTCAAATTTTCCTTTAATGGTTTCTGAGTGATCTAATAAAACAAATGTATTAACTTTCATTGGGAAGAAAAAGAACAATGCTAATATTATGTAGATCCAACCAAATTTTTGACTATCCCTCTTGAAGTGTCTTCCATCTTTTGGACACACATTATCAATCATTTTCCCTTTTTCTGTGTCATAACTAACAAACCAACTTAGTTCAACTCCATCTCTATTTATAACATAATTAAAACTTCGCTGTAGTTTAAGCAATCTGACAGAGAACCTAATAGTGCTGGACAAAATTATGATTAATAGTACTATAATAATCAACAACACTGAATATATTATCTTCTTTACATTATCTTCTTTGGTCATGATGCAGCCATCAGTGATGAACCTCATCTTAAAAGCATAATCACAGGATAAAGTCCCTATTAATTGCTGAGAGCAGGTTGAACTTCGCAGTATAACAGGTCCAAAGACTTTTACTTTCTTTATAGTGTTGCAGTCATAAGTTTTTAAAGACAACAAAGTCGAAATTACCAAATCTGGAGGACATGTTTTCTCCAATCTGGTTTTTAGAACCCACTGCAAAGACAGAGTATTTTTCATTCTCATTCAAGTCTAATGAGAAAGCAATTATGTAGCAGCCATTTGAAAAGGTGCAGTAAGCTCTCATGTTCTTGCAGATGTTTGAGTTTTATTTTTCTTTGACGATATTTTATAGGAATATTCCATTTGACATTTTTTATGATAGTTTCCTCTTCCCCTCGGACCGCGAAAGCGTTAAGACGTGTAGGCTTACGTAAAATATTTTATAAAATTAAATATAATATCTTGTCCTCAAATTTGGTGAAGTACCAGGTGCCCATAACGCGCAAGAAGTCAATTAACTACGGGTGAGAAGGACAACAACAGTGAACGAAACAGTTTCGTGAGCTACGCTTTACTTTGCGTACGCGCCGATGCGACGCTAGAATAAAGCTGTGCGTGAGTCATATTAATTAATCGCTTAGTGCAATTTAAAGGCGAAAGCGGTAGCGGAGCAAAATATAAGGGTCTGGCCCAAGTATAAATTCATATTCAATTTTGTGTTTTCCCAATTAGTGAATTTATAAGATGCCAAAAGTTCAACGCTCTCCTCTGGCCAATAAATCACAAAGTGTTTCTGAGCCAAACGTCGACAAAATGGAAACTTTTCACACAGACCTTTACGGTGACAATGAACCACCGAGCTATGTTCAACAACGTCAAAAAAGGGCTAGAGAGCATGGATTTGAGGATGAATTATTAAGTTTTAAAAAAGAGATGAAAGATATGATTAAGTCATTGTTTGCGGAACAACAAAAAGAGCTTAAAAAAATAACGACTGCCCAAGTAGAGATCAAAGAGAGTAATACCAACATAGAAAGTAGCCTTGCATTCCTCTCATCGCAACATGAAGACCTTAGGAAGAAAATAGAACAGCTTGAAGTACGTTTAAAGCAAGACAGAGAACAAATTATAATTCTAGAGGACAAGCTTGAGGAATTGCAGCGGGAACAACGTAAGGCTAATATTGAAATAAAAAATATGCCAAAACTACCTACAGAATCAAAGGAAGACTTAATTAACATGGTTGTAAGCTTATCAAAATCCCTGAATAGTGGTATTAAAAAAGATGATATCAAAGACATATACAGGCTAAAAGGGAAAAGAGATTCTATTAAAACGAATACTCCAATAATTGTTGAGTTATCATCCTCGATTCTTAAATCAGATTTACTAAAATCTTGTAAAACATACAACATCAAAAATAAAGAAAAGCTACGAGCGAAGCATCTGGGAGCTACTAAAAATGAAGAAACTGCAGTGTTTATCTCCGAGCAGCTCACTGCGAAAGGCGCTAGACTACACTTTCTCGCTCGCGATCTAGCTAAATCAAAAGACTACAAGTTCTGTTGGACTTCTTACGGACGTGTTTACCTAAGAAAGAAAGAAAACACCCCGGTAATTAAGGTCATAAACGAATCACAGGTACACAGCCTCATGCAGGCATGACTCTTTAACTATTGTCCTTTTTTTGTAAAATTTTTTTCTTGTTATACCATTATTAAACAGTTGTTTTCTATAAACAATAGTCACAAACCCTTACACTACATATACTATTTACACTCACGCACTGATACACTCACATATATTAAACACTATTCTAGTGCGATCTCACTTTATCTCATGGCTCATGGCTACAAACACACAAGTGATTATAAACATTTATTCCATCTCGGCTTTACTGCGAATTTCTTATCCCAAGTAAATTATAATTTCTCGAAGTGTAAGGAAAGTATCTGGTTACTCATTTATGGATAGTCAGACTACAATCATGTACGAATTAGATAACATACAAATAGCCCAATCTAACGTCCATACTATAAATAACTTTTCAAGACAGACAACCATACAAAAATCTGATTTCACGATAATATCACAAAATATAAGAAGCATTTACAATAATTTTGATGATCTCTTAATAACTTTATCTGAGTTCAAATTTCAAGCTGATGTAATAACACTGACCGAGGGATGGATCGATCCACACAAGCCTATACCCCAAATGGATAACTACACTCACTTCGTTACAAGCCGCCATCTAAATCGTAGTGATGGCGTGGTTGTCTACGTAAAATGCAACCATAAAACTATCGTTCAAGAAATAAATTTAAAACATGCATCTTGCTTACAAGTCAAAGTAGGTAACTATACCATGTTGTGTATTTATCGCTCCCCGTCTAACCTTAACGCTGAAAATTTTATAGATTCATTAAATAGTCACTTAGTAACTCTACAAACTCAGAATAACATTATAATAACAGGAGACATCAACATAAATCTAATACAAAAATCCAGTGAAACATCTCAGGAGCGCTCGAACCGATTACACTACCTCAACATGCTAGCCATGCATGGCCTGCTCCCGGGTCATACACTGCCTACTCGAGATAGCAATTGCATAGATCATTTCATACTAAAACTTGATAGGGGCATAGGTACGTGTGCGTCTATTATCGTTATTGATGCTACAGTTACTGATCACAAAATGTTATTCTTAAAAATATCCTACCTCGCTAAGTCGAATTACAATACCTCGAAAATTAAATCTTCAATCAACATGGAAGGCGCTTTAAGTTATTTAAAAAACAGCAACATAAATGATCTAATTAACTATAATAACCCTATAATCTTAACTAATAAATTAATATCTATTTTAAAGCAGTGTATGCAATCCAATACTATCACTAGAGCTATCCCGAATAGGGAACGCCTTATTAAACCATGGATTACCTTAGGAATTGTTAGATGTATTCGTAATAGAAATGCTATGCAAGCAAAACTCCGAGCTGATCCTCATAATGAAATTCTTAAAATTACATACAGGAGATATAGGAATTTCTGCAATAGTTTAATAAAGAAAGTCAAACGTAAATATGAAAAAGAAGACCTTGCTAAAAGTATAAAAAACCCGAAAACTTTGTGGAAGAAAATAAATACCCTCACTTATCGTAACCAACCTAAAACGCAAAATCTAGAATTACTAAATTTAAATGCATCCCCTCAAAATTCGGTTAATTTGGTAAACGATTATTTTTCAAACATTGGTAAAAATTTAGCTAAAGAGATAATTCCAGTTACGACGTTACATAATAGAACAGATGTGATTGGACCCAACTGTTCCCAGGTGTCGTCTTTTGTGCTTCTAGAAACTGACCCTCATGAAGTATACCTGACTATTGTGAGTCTCAAAACTGACAGTGCTCCTGGCTGGGATGGTATAAGCACCAAGTTTCTTAAATATACTAGGGAGCTAGTTGTTCCCATAATTACTCATTTGGTTAATCTCTGCTTCCGACAGGGAGTGTTTCCACCCGCGCTAAAACAAGCAATTATTACACCTGTGTACAAGAATGGTGACAGAGAAGATGTTTCAAATTATCGCCCAATCTCCGTTCTCACCGCCATATCAAAAGTACTTGAAAAATTAATTAATAAAAGACTAATTACCTACCTCCAGAAGTATAGTCTACTTTCAGACTCACAATTCGGTTTTAGACAGGGTCTGTCAACCGAAGATGCAGTTACCTCACTATCTTGTCAAATTGTTAATGAAGTTGATAAAGGTAATAAATGTATCACAGTTTTTATCGACTTAAAAAAGGCATTTGATACGGTTTCTGTCCCTATTCTGGTGCAGAGACTAGAGAACATTGGTATTAGGGGTATTCCACTCACATTGTTCGCTGATTACCTCAGTGAACGAAAGCAGGCAGTTAAAATAGGTAAATACATCAGCGAACAATCTGACGTCACATATGGGGTCCCACAAGGTAGTGTTCTGGGGCCGACCTTATTCTTAATCTACATAAACAGCTTATGCGATTTAAGAATTGATAGTGGGAAAGTCTACTCCTACGCGGATGACACTGCTGTTGTCTTCACTGGGAAAACTATTGACTCGGTGCGTCGACATACAGAAATAGGGCTCTCCAAAATAGATAACTGGTTAAGAGAAAACTTATTATCATTAAACGTAAGTAAAACTAACTACATTTTCTTCACTAAATACAATAGCGCCCAACCTCAAACAGATCTAGAAATAAAAATACATAACTGTAGCACCAGAGTAAATTGTACATGTAAGACTATAAATAAAGTTCATCACACTAAATATCTAGGAGTGGTAGTTGATCAAAGAATGTCATGGCATGAGCACCTAGAACAAGTTATAAGTAGGATTCGAAAGCTTATTTGGACATTTAAAACTCTAAGGCACATCGCTGACAAACATCTACTAAAACAGATATACACATCGCTGGCTCAGTCAATTTTAGTGTACTGTATCCCAGTTTGGGGGGGTGCTACAAAGATGAAGTTCCTGGAACTGGAGAGGGCACAAAGAATTTTACTAAAAGTAATGATGTTTAAGCCTTATAGATTTTCCACCTCAGATCTTTATGCCTCTAGTGGTGTCCTACCGGTCAGGCAACTGTACATTTTTTGCACTACCTTAAGATTGCACAAGTCTCTAAAATATGATGGTCGCAAACTGAGTAAAAGACGCAAATATACTGTTGCTCCTGTTGAGAGATCTAAATCAGTTTTTGCTATGAGACAATTTCAATGCCAAGCTGCTAAACTTTATAATAAATTAAATAAAATATTAAATATATACACATTGAATAAACATGAATGTAAAACGTTGCTACTTAACATCCTAGAAACATTTAGCTATGAAGACACTGAAGCCTTTGTAGGTAATCATGAATCATAATGCACTAGTAAATACAGTCAACTTCTACAATCAGTCATGAAAATTCATTCTCATAAACACACAAACACACACACACACACATACACATACACACATATATCATTATTCACATTTTAACCTTAGATTATGTTTAGTAAATTATAAGATTGTAATGCTTAGCTTAGCTATACATGTTAAATTAAATTATAATTAGTTAGTACACCTATGTAATGGAAGAGCGGGTTCTCCTAACACAAGTGCTTATGCGCTTAAAAGGAGGTCCCAATCACTTATCAGCTAGTGTAAAATCTTTGAGATAACGAATAAAGATTTTTATTTTTTTTTTTTTTTTTTTTTTTTTTTATATTGTTGAATCCGTTACATCTTGCACTTTCTCAATTAATTCTGCCAAGTCTTCTTCTTCAACATTTAATTTCATTAAAAAATCATTTTTACCGCACTTATGCAATGGTAGTCGTTTCAATTTATGTCTTTTAGTCATTTGATCACAATATATACATCTCTGTGTTTTGTCAATTATCATATCATTTTCAATTGAAACATCATGAGAAGAGGAATTAACATCACATTCAAATGTCGCACAAGGTTCCTCAGAAATACATGACATCGGTTCAACTGATTCTAATTCAACACTAGGTTCAACACTGCTCAGGTATTACAATAGTTTCAGACATAGTACTAACTGGAGTTGAGTCTGATACTACATCTGAATCTGGAACTATAGAATTATTTTGTTGACTTGAGGTCAATTGTATGCATTGATGATTATCAGTACCAAGATTACTTGGTAGGCTTGATGTCGATGTAACTGATGTATTTTCAACATTACTCGATAATTTTTTTATTTTTTTTTGGCAATTTTTGGATTTTCTGGAGTGGCAGAATAATACCTTTTTGGCAAAGCAGTAAAATTCTTATAGCATTCTCGATGGTAACCATAGTCATACAAATCTTCTGGAAAAACTAAGTCTTTAAATTTTAGGTTATGGAGTGCTCGCTGTTTTAATACTTGTTTACATTTTTTAAATGTTTCTTCGGTAAATAATTTTAATTTATAATGATGTTTACAAAATATACACTTTGATTTTTCTTCTTCCATGGTTTTCACTATTACATATAACAATATCGGTCACTAATTACACGATATAAACAACAAAAACATGTGCTCTTATACACCCGAACTGCACTGGATACTATAGGTTGCGCGCGCAATAAGCACGTATACACTGTAAAGTGGAGCAGATGGTGAGTTTAAGAAGAGGAACCGAGTTGTTGTGAACGTCTCACTCGCTCTGCAATGCATGCGCATAGTGCTCTTTCGCTCGCACTCCCGGCTGAATAACTTTGTGTTTAGGGGGTTTTGTGTTTAGGGGATGTTTGGTCACTCGAATTTGTCTGACTGATGAAATATAACTTTGTAGTAGTTACTTGAATAATATATTTAAAAGTCAGACATGAAAAAATAAGTAAAGTTCATTAATTTTTTGTCGAGCTTTAAAGCGTCTGACAAAAGCTCTGGTCCATAAAAAGTGTCTGACACTTTATAATTCTAGTTTAGAATAATATTCTACAAAATATATATAAAATTCAGCCATACAAATTTAAGTTAGATAACTCATATTTTTAGTTACCTTTCTCACCTGGTACCTGCCCAGGTGTCACAGGGCAAGCTCCACAAGTAGGCAGGTATTTAAAGTATACTAGACGTTACTAATTCGTGAAGGTTTCATCCATGTGAAAATAAGTTATGTCAGAACGCTCTGGAATCTTACTCTATTAATATTAACAATTGGATGTAATTTTCAACATGTTTATGTTTTTATTCTATACGTAGGTTATAATAAAATTATTGCTCAACTAACATTTTGGAAGTGGAGTCCTATTGGGTGTGTGGAGTTCATCCTGGATATCTCACAAGAGCTGGATTTATTGTTTCTTTAAGCATAGTAGCTGTATACTGAGACCAAATCCTGCAAGAAAGTATGGAATAATATCTTTATGTGCACAGCACTTCAGTAATTTTTTAAAAGCCGATTTCGACGCTTTATTAAATTAAATCGAGGGACGTTACATGGAGTTTACACTTTGTTGTAAATATAATAGAATAATATATTTTATTATTGCATACTAAAAGTATCTACAATAACAAAAAAATCAATCAATACCGCAGTAAACAAATGGCTGTTTTATCAAATTTAGCAATTTTTAACAGACAACCAGAGGATGGAAAACGATAACAAAAACATTAAACAATGGTGGTGTCCACAAGATATGTAGATAACAGAAAACATAACTCTTATGTTTTGCTGTAATAATAAAGAAAAAGGTAGTAAATAAAACAAAATAATTATCACCTAAAATCTAAGTGTAATCCGAATCAAAAGTATTAATTTACACTAGCTCGGATAAGCTTGTCTGTTATGGGATCCCCTTTCTCTTTTATAGGTGGTCCTCCTCCTATAATATGAAAAAAGAAAAATTATGTTATTAAATTTCCACCTATAGACTGTCACACATTGGATTGTGTTATAATTAACGTACCATAAAATGCTGATTTCGTTAAGTTTGCTCCAACTTTGCTCTTTTCTTCAAATTTTGGGACAAAATTGGGAGCCTGGGATGGATTCCAGATATGGAATTTAATTTAATGGCAATTTTCTGTCACTCTTCATTTTTGTTTTTCATACTTATAGCATCGAATTTTTTACATTCGTAAATTGAAATAAGTTTCTCAATTAATTCGACGAAATACATTTTTTCTGATGCAGTAAATATAGGATCTTGTTTTCATTTGATCATTTTGTTCTTTCCAAATGTATAAAAGCACTTTTTTTGTTTATTACTAATAAAACAGTACTCACTGTGCGAATTTGGAATTTGCGTATCACCATAAAATAAACTGATTCACTTTGATATAACATTTATTGAGCACACTAGAACACGAGATTACACCGGCGGACCGACAATGAGAAGCTGACTCTAAGGAACAAAAACAAAAGGACAGACGAGACAACAAATTTTGTTTAAAAATCAGCTTTAATTGACATAAAAACTAGGTAACTTACTAAGCAAGAACAATTTTCCGTTTTTGGTATACATAAATATTGATTGAATTGCTGTTTTCTAATTAATTTAGAGAGAAAATCAAGCAAAAACATATGATATCTATTATTACTTTTTATAAAAATCATATTTTTTGTTTGATTGTACTGCTTGAAGCAGTTGCTTGTTTTTAAGGGCATATTAATAGTGTTCGATCGATTCTCGATAGTGTAAGTTATAATATGACAGTCGCAAATTAAACATCAACTAAGAAAGACGTGTTTTTAATTTCGGGTCCAGCTGCCAAGAAAAAATTATTCTTATACTTATTGCCTCAACATATGAATCAAGGAAAACTCAACCTTCCTCAACATATGGTCGAAATCGAGCCGGATTAAGACCGCTTATCTTCGATAAGCGAATTCGATTCTATATTAAAAGCAAAATGCCTATCAAACTTAAGAAAAGGGTTTTGGACTCTTGCCTCATTCCTTGTCTGACGTATGCATGTCAAAAAACATGGACATTCACCAATAAAATAAAAAATAAAATAATAACATGTCAGCGAGGTCTGGAACGCAGTATGTTAAATATTAAGAAAATACAGAAGATAAAACACACTAAAATAAGATCAAAAACAAAAGCAATAGATGCTCTCAGCTATAGCAAAAAACTGAAATGGAAATGGGCCGGTCATATACCACGCCTTGAAGATCGTAGGTGGACAAAAACAATTACTTTATGGAAAGGCCCATCGGGTAAGCGCTATAGAGGAAGACCTTTTGCGAGATGGGAAGATGATATTAAAAAAATTGCCGGCCCACAATGGCAAAAAATAGCCCAAGACCGTGAGAAATGGAAAACTTTGGAGGAGGCCTTTACCTGAGAGGGGTTCCAGTGGTAAAATGTAAATATTTAATTTAATCAAAAATTTTGTAAAACTGGAAATAAAAGGCTTTTTATTTTATTTTATTTATTTTATTATCTTCGATAACTGCGAGCGTCGAGAACAATAGGGGAGCTGCATTCCATTCAAGGAGCTCAAGTTAACTGCGCTGCGTTCGAGTTGTTTACGATTGATCTATGCTTATCAAGATAATTTTACGGTTAACAAGTGAATATTTACAATTACGAAGTTTATGTGTGATCACTAAGTGTAAAAACAATGGCAACAGTTGAACAAATGTTAAATATATTAGAAGAATCGGCAAGTAAGTTACAAAAAGCTCAAGTTAACCTTAAGAAATGTCCAAAGTCACGCCTCACGCGAGGTTATATCGAAGCGAGATTACGCATAATAGAAGAATCCTGGGCGGTGTTCAACGGTCATCATAATGAGTTAGTAAAATTATGTCCGAAAGAACAACAAATGACGGTACCGTACTTTGTTAATGAAGATTACTATATTTCGAAGACTTATATTTAAACATTCAAGGTGACTTAAAGGATAATTTAAACACTTTTACGGGAAGTTCAAACTCTGAAGGCCAATCACATCAACAACAACAAGCCGTAAAATTTCAAATTCAGCTCCCCACATTCTGCGGGTTCTATGAAGACTGGACCACATTTCACGACATGTTTTTATCGCTGGTTCACAAAAATAGTTCACTTTCTAATGTGCAGAAGTTACATTACCTGAAAACCAGCGTCGCAGGTGAAGCCGCGTCTTTATTAAAACACATACAAGTCACCGACGAGAATTATGCCCAGGCGTGGACTACGTTACAAAACCGTTATGGTAGCAAACGTCTTATCGTTAATACATTATTGAAGAGATTATTTACACAGAAGAAAATGAGTATTCAGACTGCCGCTTCCTACAAACAACTTTTAGATGCAACCACAGACTGTTTAAATCAGTTAATCAATATGAAAATTTCCATCGATTCTTGGGATCCATTCATCGTGATTCTCATCGTACAGAAGCTGGACCCAGAGTCACACAAGGAGTGGGAAGAGTACGCCTACAGGAAAAATTCGGACGAATTATCTAAGTGGTCGGATTTGAAGAAATACCTAGAAACCAAATACCGAACACTTGAATTAGTTACTCCGGCAGTCACGGCTCGAGAAAGGGTCACACCACGCTCTGTTATAACAACGAATACTGCGACTACAACCACTACGCACACGCCGAAGACTTGTATCTTATGTAACGAAAATCACGCATTATGTCATTGTAAACAATTTACTCAGATGCCAACCAATGAGAGAATACAATTTGTGAAAAACAAATATCTATGTTTCAACTGTCTAGCCGCGGGACATTCTGCAATTAAATGTCGAGGTCAAGTGTCCTGTCGTATTTGTCGTAAACGCCATCATTCTCTTCTACATGTAAATAAGAATCAAGAGCCGTCGGTCCCACCAAGCACGCCATCTGGCACCAAGGAACCGACGTCACCCAACCACAATGAAGAAGAGGCAGATGTACATGTCAACACGACGATCGCATCACATCACACGACTAGGCAGCGATTAGCACTATTAGCGACTGCAATGGTGACAGTACGTGACGAGCAGGGGCACACCGTTGTACTGAGGGCGCTAATAGATCAAGGTTCGGAGGCATCATTTATAAGTGAGAAGGCAGCGCAAACAATGAAGCTCACGAGACAGCCTACAAGAGGCAGCATTATAGGAGTGGGATCTACACGTACAAATATTAATCAAGTAGTTCAGCTACATATCGCATCACGTACACAACCTGAGAACAATCTACAAGTTAAAGCATACGTGATGAACAAACCACTGACTACTAAGATTCCCGCTAAAACAATCAAGGTTATTCACTGGCCACACCTAGAAGGACTACAACTGGCTGATCCGCATTACAATGAGCCAGGTCACATCGATCTACTTCTGGGAGTTAACGAGTATGCACAAATCATGCAACAAAATTTAATCAAGGGTCCACCTGGAACATCATGTGCTCAAGCTACTGCACTGGGTGGGATCTTATTTGGAGAGATTGACACAAACACACGCGAAGAATCATTTGTTGTCATGCATTTAAGTATGGATGCAATGTTAGAAGCAATATGGGAGATAGACACAACTACTAACAGAAAACAAACACGAGAAGAGAGACTTTGTGAAGAAACTTTTGAGAAAACACACACAAGAAACGAAGAAGGGAGATATATTGTAAAACTACCTTTTAAAACTGCAGAACCTATATCACTAGAAGGAAATACGAGAGAGATAGCAAAAACGAGATTACTACAACTAGAGCGAAGATTTACAAGACAACCAAAACTTAAAGAAGATTACACAAAGGTAATGGAAGAATAAATAAATAAAATAAAATAAAAAGCCTTTTATTTCCAGTTTTACAAAATTTTTGATTAAATTAAATATTTACATTTTACCACTGGAACCCCTCTCAGGTAAAGGCCTCCTCCAAAGTTTTCCATTTCTCACGGTCTTGGGCTATTTTTTGCCATTGTGGGCCGGCAATTTTTTTAATATCATCTTCCCATCTCGCAAAAGGTCTTCCTCTATAGCGAGAGGGCGGCACTGTGCAACTGTTGACATCTTCTCTGTGTATAAATTTACCTGAATAATAACTTACGGCATATCAAGTGATATAGTTTGTAAATAATTATACTACAAGTTTAAAAACATTCAGAAAGTGCAAAGTTTTTAGTGAAAACGAACAAATAGTGACAAAAAACATTCAAATACAAAGGACACTACGCAACAATGGAAGAATACCTAACACTAAATCATATGGAAGAAGTACCTGTGGAAGAAATAAATACAAAAAAATGTGTATACTTATCTCACCATGCCGTCGTCAGGGAAGATAAAGAAACCTCGAAGACCCGAGTTGTGTACGACGCATCATCTAAAGGTAGTAATAATGTATCCCTAAACGATGAACTGCTGGCCGGCCCACAACTACAAGATGATCTGCGTAGCTTGATTATGAGATGGCGAACAAGGCAGATCTGTTTTACTGCTGATATACAAATGATGTACAGACAAGTTCTTGTAGCCCAAGAAGATACGGACTTCCAGAGGATCCTGTGGAGACAAGATTCTTCAAAGAAAATCAAAGACTACCGTTTGCTTCGAGTAACGTTTGGCACTGCAGCAGCTTCATATCTTGCAGTGAAAGTACTTCAACAGATCGCAGAAGATGAAGGATGAGATTATCCAGATGCAGCACAGATTATAAAAGAGGATTTCTACATGGATAACTTAATGTCAGGAAAAGATACAGTTGAAGAAGCTATAAACACAGCCAGACATGTAAGAGATATATTACAAAAGGGTGGTTTCAAACTTACAAAATGGTCGTCAAACCATTTGCAATTTATGAAAACCGTAGAACATAATGAACGATCTCCTAAAGCACACGTTGACTTAAACGTTGATGGCAAAATTAAGGCACTGGGAATTATTTGGAATTTGAGAGAAGATGAATTTCAATATAATCTTACATTACATTTTTGGGGGCTGGTTACCCGAGTGGTCCCTGGAGTTTGAAATAGATAGGTATTGTTTGGTGTCTTTTTTAATATTTTGTCTCGTGAGACACCGGGACGAGACATTTATTCGTTTAAAGGGGCTTGATCTTCCTCGTCATAACCCGTTTCTTCATCGGGCTGCTCTAAGAAATTTACACGTGGAGGTTGTCTATTAGGTTGGTCATTCTGTTGATTGCGTAATTTATTGTTATATTCCCGTTTCCTGCATTGCGTTATATCGTGACCAGTTAGTTTGCAGTATCGGCAAAAAGCAGTGTTATTACTGATTGGACCTCTTTGAAAGTTAGCACTAGGTACAGGCCTTTGAGACGGAGAGAAATTGATATTAGCCCTTGAAGGGCCTGATTTGAACCTATTGTTATTATTATTGCCGTTATTGTTAGGTTTTTGATCAGGTTGTGGACGCCGATATAGCGTCAATTGTATACGTTCTTCTGAGATCGCGAAATTAATGGCTTCATTTAAAGATTTTGGTGATTTGCATCTAACAATATTTGAGATACGAGGCTGTAGCCCCATTAGGAAGTGATGAAGAGATAGGTCTTCCATAGCAGCTGTTCTGCCTGGAAGTTCTTTATTTTTTGATGTAGACAAAGATATTTCTGTAAGCAATTGCGATAAATAAGTTTCCATCCTTAAAGCATATTGGCTGACATTTTCCTGTGGACCTTGCCTGCTCTCTTGCAATTCCATTAAAAGATGTGAATAATGTTTCCTCTCACTGAATTGAGTCTTCAAAAACTCCCAAGTTGTAAATTATGTAAATTTGTTCCCAAGTTGTAAATTCTTTAATAGAGCAGGCAATTTCCGCTTTACCATTTAGTTGAGCTAAAACATACTTGAATAATACGGGTTTTTGAGCCTCTGATGCAAGTTCGAATGCGTTATCGCAATTTACCAAAAATGAGTTCAGGGTCTCACGATTCCCATCGTATGATTTAATGAATTTAAAAATTATGTTTAATTCTAATTCAGCCATGGCGAGCGCTGCGGCAGTCTTTCTCGTAATGCGAGGAGAGCTAACAGGTGATTTGTCCTTAAATTCGTTTGTACCTTGCTCGATTTCAGGAATTTCAATAGTAATTTTGCCTTCTTCAAGTTTTGACACCTTTGGCATAATAAGTTAGTTAAATAATTAAGCAAGTTACAACGAGAAACAGAAATATTTATTAATTTAATATGGATACATATAACAATGATTGAGCCCTAAGAATGTTAAAGATAAACAATGACCAGCGACTTACTGAATTTCTGCGTGGGCGATTGATAGAAGCGAGACGACGTGCAGTAACATTCCGCGAAATTAGCGACGATTTATTCTCAGCCTGTTATTTAAATTGACACTTTGTCTTGCAAAATACCGGAACGAAACAGATTCTTTGCTAGACTTGACTAAATGCAATTTTCTAGCGGGGTGAAACACTTCACTTTTATGCGCCTTTAAACACTTTCAAGCACTTTATACACTTTTGCACATATACGAAACTGATACGGCCACGGACAAAGAGCGAGTCTGCAGAGCGATGTCGGACACTGGGGATTTTCGAATCCCACCGCTGCCACCAAAATGTTAGGCCGTGAAATTAAAATGCCTTTTTAAAAAAAGGATTTAATTAAAACAATGAGTAAAATACAAAAATTGGACAACCGCTCTCTAGGAATGATGTACGCAGACTGACTGAAGTCAACATGATCATAATTCTCTAAAAGTATGCATTGATGATGCAGATGATGAGTTAGCATTATGGCTAGCAATCTAGGGATGTAACATTAAGCAAACACCTCCAACGAGCCTAACGCCGCAATTATACTTAGCCCGCGCCGCGTGTCGCCACGCTGCCTGACGCAACGGCGGGTTATTACATTTACGTGTCGTGTCGCCACGCGCCCTGACGAAAATTCGTCTCAGTCAGTACAGTGGAGGCCTTTGGAGTAAACGTCTACAATGTTTTCTTCAGACTCTGATACGGATTTTGAAGAAAATGTAGCATACCTGCTCATGTTAAGCTTACTCAAAAAGGAAAGAAAGAAAAGGAGATATTGGGTACATCCAATAAATACTTCAAGAGGAAGCCGAAGTGAATATCATTTGTTGGTGCAAGAACTAAAAAGCGATGAAATTAAATTTCAACAGTACTTCAGGATGACAAAACAACAATTCAATTACATACATTCTTTAATTGAACAAGATATTAAAAAGATTCATACCAGACTTCGCCGACCCATTGGAACAAAAGAAAGGCTAGCAGTTTGTTTGAGGTAATTTTTATTTTGTATTAAAAATCAACAATTTTAATTTTAACAAGTACGAAACTATTATATTAATCATTCAAGTACGGTGCTCAATCAAAAGTTACACCGCTGTAATAAGTGGACAAGTTTTCTTCTCCGGTAGAATTTGAATTTTGAGCCTCAGGATCGAGTATGGACTGAGATTCAGGTGAAAACTCCTTTATTTCTGTAGGTGAATTATGATAGTAGTAGACTCTGGATGGCTCTGGGAGAGGCTGGTTACTTGGCGGAACTACCGTTTGAGAAACTATTCTAAGCGGTGTCTTTACTACACGTTCCATTTCAATGTTACGAATTTCAGCCTGAGAAATAGCCATATGTAAATCTAATTTAATTTTTGTTTGGTCTAATTTCGGTAGTGCTTTGACTGCTTTGCTCATACTTAAGAAAAACATGTCTGTTTCATCCAAGTCCAGTTTTGACTGTTGTTTTTGTTGCCTCAGACTATGCTGTGTCTTCATCATATCGTAAATGTCGGCTAAATCAGGTTTTCTCTTCAAAGATGGGCTCCTTTGAGAATATGAATTTAAGTTGCTTTGTTGTGAATCACTTCTGAAATCAGACGGACTTTCAGGAACTTCAGGACTTTCTGCAGGCAATTCCGATGTGATGGTCTCTGCAGATGTCGACGGAGATGATGGCGGTATCAAATTAGTCTTAGTGTTTCTCATTTCCATGTATGGACGTAAAAAACCCATTTGATCTTCGTATTTCCATGGAGTCCCTTGCGTTGCCGCTTGCCCAGATTTAGTTTTTCGTCGTTTTAGTGCACTACAGTATGCGTTGCGTAATTTAGCCCAATTATCTTTGCATTCTCCAACTGAAACAAAAATCGTTACTTTAAGAGCTGATAGTGTTATTATATTAAACAACTATTTCCCATGGAACATAGTTCGAAATATGGAATTAAAATTTAGTTGTTCATAGTGCCTTAGTACAAAATCATTTTAGCGATCTATGATCCTTTGAAAAGTTGTTCATATTTCTCAACACTATCATCCCTTAAAATATTGGTAGACAATTTGTTAACATGTATTATTATGTTAACTTTAATATTAGGTACTTGACTTTCTTCCTCTTCCCCTCGGACCGCGAAAGCGTTAAGACGTGTAGGCTTACGTAAAATATTTTATAAAAATTAAATATAATATCTTGTCCTCAAATTTGGTGAAGTACCAGGTGCCCATAACGCGCAAGAAGTCAATTAACTACGGGTGAGAAGGACAACAACAGTGAACGAAACAGTTTCGTGAGCTACGCTTTACTTTGCGTACGCGCCGATGCGACGCTAGAATAAAGCTGTGCGTGAGTCATATTAATTAATCGCTTAGTGCAATTTAAAGGCGAAAGCGGTAGCGGAGCAAAATATAAGGGTCTGGCCCAAGTATAAATTCATATTCAATTTTGTGTTTTCCCAATTAGTGAATTTATAAGATGCCAAAAGTTCAACGCTCTCCTCTGGCCAATAAATCACAAAGTGTTTCTGAGCCAAACGTCGACAAAATGGAAACTTTTCACACAGACCTTTACGGTGACAATGAACCACCGAGCTATGTTCAACAACGTCAAAAAAGGGCTAGAGAGCATGGATTTGAGGATGAATTATTAAGTTTTAAAAAAGAGATGAAAGATATGATTAAGTCATTGTTTGCGGAACAACAAAAAGAGCTTAAAAAAATAACGACTGCCCAAGTAGAGATCAAAGAGAGTAATACCAACATAGAAAGTAGCCTTGCATTCCTCTCATCGCAACATGAAGACCTTAGGAAGAAAATAGAACAGCTTGAAGTACGTTTAAAGCAAGACAGAGAACAAATTATAATTCTAGAGGACAAGCTTGAGGAATTGCAGCGGGAACAACGTAAGGCTAATATTGAAATAAAAAATATGCCAAAACTACCTACAGAATCAAAGGAAGACTTAATTAACATGGTTGTAAGCTTATCAAAATCCCTGAATAGTGGTATTAAAAAAGATGATATCAAAGACATATACAGGCTAAAAGGGAAAAGAGATTCTATTAAAACGAATACTCCAATAATTGTTGAGTTATCATCCTCGATTCTTAAATCAGATTTACTAAAATCTTGTAAAACATACAACATCAAAAATAAAGAAAAGCTACGAGCGAAGCATCTGGGAGCTACTAAAAATGAAGAAACTGCAGTGTTTATCTCCGAGCAGCTCACTGCGAAAGGCGCTAGACTACACTTTCTCGCTCGCGATCTAGCTAAATCAAAAGACTACAAGTACTGTTGGACTTCTTACGGACGTGTTTACCTAAGAAAGAAAGAAAACACCCCGGTAATTAAGGTCATAAACGAATCACAGGTACACAGCCTCATGCAGGCATGACTCTTTAACTATTGTCCTTTTTTTGTAAAATTTTTTTCTTGTTATACCATTATTAAACAGTTTTTTTCTATAAACAATAGTCACAAACCCTTACACTACATATACTATTTACACTCACGCACTGATACACTCACATATATTAAACACTATTTTAGTGCGATCTCACTTTATCTCATGGCTCATGGCTACAAACACACAAGTGATTATAAACATTTATTCCATCTCGGCTTTACTGCGAATTTCTTATCCCAAGTAAATTATAATTTCTCGAAGTGTAAGGAAAGTATCTGGTTACTCATTTATGGATAGTCAGACTACAATCATGTACGAATTAGATAACATACAAATAGCCCAATCTAACGTCCATACTATAAATAACTTTTCAAGACAGACAACCATACAAAAATCTGATTTCACGATAATATCACAAAATATAAGAAGCATTTACAATAATTTTGATGATCTCTTAATAACTTTATCTGAGTTCAAATTTCAAGCTGATGTAATAACACTGACCGAGGGATGGATCGATCCACACAAGCCTATACCCCAAATGGATAGCTACACTCACTTCGTTACAAGCCGCCATCTAAATCGTAGTGATGGCGTAGTTGTCTACGTAAAATGCAACCATAAAACTATCGTTCAAGAAATAAATTTAAAACATGCATCTTGCTTACAAGTCAAAGTAGGTAACTATACCATGTTGTGTATTTATCGCTCCCCGTCTAACCTTAACGCTGAAAATTTTATAGATTCATTAAATAGTCACTTAGTAACTCTACAAACTCAGAATAACATTATAATAACAGGAGACATCAACATAAATCTAATACAAAAATCCAGTGTGTTCATTATTCCAATGAATAGATGTGTGATGTTTCTTTCTCGGTCTCGTTCTTCTTCGCTCACGGCCATTGAGCGTGCTGGACGTGTTTTATGTTGCTCCATTTGTGTTTTAAATTACTTTCAATATTAAAAATAAGATGTGTGTAAAGTTGCAATATAAAAATATTTAGTGTAATATGACTTTCAATGTTTAATGAAACCCAATTAGATTCAATATCAAACATAATTTTGGTCCTTCGACGCCTTCAAAAACTGTGCTCGGAACGTGAACAAGATCGCCATTTTGTTTGGTGCTTCAAGGAGATCGTCACGTGATATCGACCGTGCCACGGATAATCAGTTCATTCGTTCATTTTGCTTGCGCTCCATTGGCCGGGGCGGGAAGAAGCATCTACAAGTCGATTCTACACAGCGACATCTACACTTAGTGTTACTAACTACGAGACGTACTACATTATCGTCACCAACACCGCTTCGGGGCGCACACGCCAACTACAGTGACTGCTACCTACAACAACTACGCGGCGCATACGCCATCCTACCTACCATAATTTTCTGCCATCCTACTGGCATATTTCTCGGCGCACACGCCAATTTGCAACATTGAATACTTCGCGGCGCATACGCCATCTATCGACAACAGTGTGCAACTGTTCCATTTATTCCATACTGTTTTATCGACGTTAACGATTACGTCATAAGACATTCGTTCAAAACCACTCATTCCGTACTTTTCTATTTTGTAACATGGCGGAACACCGCATCTTTTCTACACTCAAAATCTAATAAAATCCTATCTCGGTGTACACACCAAAATTTCTAAGCTGCACACAGCAAATCTCGTAAACATAGTTGAATTAGTGAAATCCACAAATATTTCATCGTTACTTCGAAGCTCCACCAGCGGACTTGCCACGATGCCTACGTCAGAAGAGGAACAGGCAGCGTCTTTGGATGTTCTGAAGACGCAAAGAAGCACAGTGAAGGGAAAACTAACACGCCTATTCAACTTCGTGCAAAACTACAATCCCCAAGTAAACAACGCCCATGAGCTAAAGGCGCGGCAAGCGGAGATGGAAAAAATCGCCTGCAAATTTGAGGACTTACAAACTGCGATCGAACTGTTGGACGCTGATCCAGAACGAGCTGAAGTTCATGAGCAAGAACGTACTGTTTTCGAAGAAAAATACTTTTCTACCAAAGCGCAAATTGATGCTTTACTAGCGCCTGCGACTACATTGCGACCGTCATTCGGACACGACCCGTTGTGCACGACAATGTGTAACGATACCTGCACTTCCAGGAAACCTCGCGTCAAATTACCACAGTTAGAACTCCCTAGATACGATGGGGACATTCGACAATGGCCTGCATTTAAAAACATTTTTATGGCTTCTGTAGACGGCACTGATCTACCCGTTGTCAACAAACTACAATATCTAAAGTCGGCCCTTACTGGAGAAGCAGCGGGGCTCATTTCTTCATTACTCATAACTGAGGAAAATTATTTGAAAGCTTTGGAAATCCTTACTAAAAGGTATGAGAACAAAACCATCATTGTAAACTTTCATTTGAAAGCTGTAACTAATTTTGTCACTATTACTAGGTATAATTTAAAAGACTTCTTAGTCACTTTGCAACAAAGTCTAGATTCACTAAAGGCTATCAATCTACCAGTTGACAGCTGGGATGTTCTATTAGTGTTCATTATTTCACAAAAATTGGACAATTCCTTAAGAGCTGCATGGGAGCTAAACAGAAAGGAAAATACAATTGCCACTATGTGTGAGTTGCTCGAATTCCTCAATGCACGCAGAACTGCCTTTGAAATGCTTAATGCGGACAAACCAAATGATAAACTAAATGTAAAGTCTTCCCATGTCACTTTTACTGAACAAATTGCATCTTGTATATTATGTCTAGGCAAACACTCTTTGCATAAGTGTCCAAGCTATCTTGAGCTATCTGTTAATGACCGTATAAACTTAATTAAAGCTAAATCTTTATGTTACAATTGCTTACAGCATTATCAAGCCAACCACAAGTGCTCTAAATATAAGTGCCTAACATGCAATGGCAGACATCACACAAGTATACATATGGATAAAACTAAACGACAGGTTACCTTTGCTTCTATCAATTCATTACCTACACCACCCACCACGCAAAATGAAATTGCTGACCCACAACTACATACTACAAATTATTCGGCTATGGATACACCTATTGAAAATACCACTCTATTGCAACCACATGCAACTACAACTCAATCGCAACTACATGCACCTGATACTAATTTGCAACATGCATCTCAAACCTCACCTTCTATTGTACTAGTGTCTAATGCTAACAAGCAACAAATATTATTATCCACAGCTATCGTCAGAATACAATCTGCATCAGGAAAGTGGGTGAACGCTCGAGCTCTTCTGGATGCGGGTAGCGAGGTCAACATTGTTACCCACAGACTGGCTTCCTTACTACAGATAGAACTCAAGCAAGATCATAATAATATATCTGGTATTGGTAATACTCTAAAACATTCTCAAATAAGTATTCATACTAACATTTCATCTCGGTACAACAACTACTCAGCCGAGCTCACATTCATTGTCATGGACAACATTGCTGTTCCCTTACCACATAACTACATACCTACTCACACATGGCACATACCTACACATCAAGCAAACTCACTAGCTGACCCTACATTTTTCATACCTGGTTCAATTGATTTATTAATCGGGGCTGAACTTTTCTATTCCATTTTACAGACAGGTCGCTTGAAACTTGGCTCAAGTCTACCTTTCTTAATTGAAACTACTTTTGGATGGGTTGTATCAGGCTCTTTCGTCCCTGACACTCATAAACACACATCTAGTAACAACACACATGTTAGCATGCACCTGTCTCACACTTCCTCTGATGACATACTACAGTCCTTTTGGAATCAAGAGGAAATACTACCTACACATAAGTTGCTATCCCCCGAGGACAAATACTGTGAAGACTTGTTCACTTCTACTACTACTCAAGATGACACCGGTAAATATGTTGTAAACTTACCTATTCAGACAGACAAACTGGACGGTTTAGGAAACTCATTTAATACTGCTTATCATTGCCTACTAAAATTAGAATCAAGATTGACAAAGGATACTGACCTTTATTCTCAATATAAGTCTTTCATCAATGAGTTCATTGACCTTGGACATGCTCATTATGTAAATAATTTCTCTCCCACTGACCCACATGCTTACTACATGCCTCATTTTCCTGTGATAAGACCTGATAGTGCATCAACTAAATTGCGTACTGTCTTTAATGCAAGTGCTAAAACTTCCAGTGGTTTATCTCTGAACGACATACTCTATGAAGGTCCTAATATTTATAATGATATTTTTGATATAATACTCAGATTCAGACTTTACAAATATTCCTTTTCTTGTGACATTATTAAAATGTTTAGAAATATTTGGATTAATCCACAACATACCTCCCTCCAAAGAGTCCTATGGAGAGACTCTAAGTCTAACACATTACAGTGTTTGGAGTTAGATACTGTCACTTATGGCACTAAAAGTGCACCCTACCTTGCTTGTAGCACAATGCTAGACTTAGCTGACAAACATATAGTCACTCACCCTCGAGCAGCTGACTGTATAAAGTCCAGTTCCTATATGGATGACTATCTATGTGGAGCACAATCCTTACAGGAATGTATTCAATTATGTTCTGAACTGACTGACCTGTTAAGTAGAGCAGGTTTCCAACTACATAAGTGGTCAGCCAATCACCCCCACATTTACTCACACATATTGAGTTTAGATTCAACTACACAAAATCCTATACTAGAAACTGAAGATAATTCATATAGTTTTACACTCAATGAATCGGTAAAAACCCTAGGTTTGCAGTGGCTACCTACACAGGATACGATTACTATTACTATTCCTAAATTTGAAGAAAATGTCCCTTGTACCAAAAGAGGTATTTTATCTAAAATTGCCCAAATATTTGACCCTTTAGGTATTCTAGCGCCTTCTACTATCTTGGCTAAGATACTCATGCAAGATATTTGGAAACAAAACATTGATTGGGATTCTCTAATTCCCTCTGATTTACAAGAAACTTGGAATAAGTTTATTTCTCTTTTTCATGATTTGAAAAAGATAAATATCCCTAGGTACTACTTCTCTGACATACCTATACATATTATCTTACTAGGTTTCAGTGATGCCTCTCACAAAGCCTATGGTGCTTGTTTATACCTAAGAGCGACATATCCTAATATTAAACCCACTTGTACTCTTGTGACTGCTAAATCTAAAGTTTCTCCTATTAAAAAACAACAATCTATTCCCAGACTTGAACTCTGTGGAGCTCTTCTCCTATCTAAACTAGTAAATAGATTCCTGGATGCCACGAAAAATAAAATAAATATTAATAATATCTATTTATTTACTGACTCATCTATTGTACTGAGTTGGATCAAATCACCCTACAAAAATAAACATGATACATATGTCACACACCGTCTCATGCTAATCATCGACACTACTAGAAGTGAGGATTGGTACTATGTTAATACTAAACATAACCCAGCTGATTTGATCTCACGTGGAGTTATGCCTAATATTCTACCTACTTGTTCACTATGGTGGCAAGGCCCTCAGTGGATAAGACAAGACCTAAAACATTGGGTCATTACTTCAACTACTACAAAGACAGACATACAACAGGATAACAATTACTTACCTGACACAAACAATTACTTGCCTGACTCAAAAGTGGTTAATATCTGCTCCAACGTAGGTATTAATTATTCCTTTTTCTATAAGTATCTTTGCAAACATTCAAGCTTTAGTAACTTGACAAGAACAATGGCTTACTTGTTTAGGTTCTTACATAACTTGAAAAACAAAAACAACAGACTTACTTCTTACCTGAGTGTGACAGAACTAAAATATTCTCATGACTTCATCATACAAACTACACAATATAACACATATGCTAAAGAAATTCTAGAATTGTCTAACATTCAACCAAACACTAACATACAATCTCCTACAAACACATACAAATTATTCACATTCACTTCTAGCCCTCTCAAAAAATTAAACCCATTCCTAGATCAAAATAACATCCTACGCGTTGGAGGTCGCATACATCACTCAGACATTCCATATAATCAAGCACACCCTATCATACTACCAAGCAAAGATCACATAACTACTCTTATCATTCGTCACTATCATTACAAACTACTACATTCTGGTCTTCAAAATACATTATACAATATAAGACTTACCTACTGGCCTATACATGGTAGGCGTGAAGTTAAAAAATGTATTCATTCTTGCACCAGATGTATTAGGTATCGAGGAACTGTCTGTGGACAACAAATGTCTAGCCTACCAGCACCCCGGGTCACATTAACTCGAGCATTTACCCATGTAGGGATAGATTTCAGTGGCGCCATAGCCATTAGAAGTTCTATGACTAGAAACTGTAGGTACTCTAAAGGTTACATATGTTTATTTGTGTGTTTAGCTACTCGTGCACTTCATTTAGAGCTGGTCACTGACCTCTCTACTCAGGCTTTTATTTGTGCTCTCAAGAGATTTATCTCAAGACGTGGTATACCTACTTGTTTATATACTGATAATGCAACTAATTTTAAGGGTGCAAAATCTGAGCTTTATGATTTATATAAGATGTTCCTTAATGAAAGATGTTACAGTGAAATAAATGATTTTTGTGCCTCAAACTACATTGAGTTCAAGTTTTCTATTCCATTAGCAAGCCATATGGGTGGCATATATGAGGCTGGTATAAAATCAGTTAAATCACTGCTTAAGAGATACTTATTTAATATTAAGTTAACATATGAGTTACTTTATACTGTATTAGTTCAGATTGAAGGGATTCTCAACTCTAGGCCCTTATATCCTATTACTGATTTACCTAATGATTTAACATGTTTAACTCCTTCTCATTTTATTATTGGGACAACACTGACTGACTTGCCAGAACCTAACCAGCTAGATATTAATGAATCTAGATTGAATGTTTACAAAAGAATAATTCAAATCAAGCAAAGATTTTGGAAACAATTCTATTTTAACTACCTGTCAGAACTACAAACCAGAAATAAATGGCTAGGAACTCAAAAAAACTTAAATATTGGAGATTTAGTTCTAATAAAAGATGAGGCTACTCCTCCTACCTTTTGGCCCCTAGGCAGAGTTATCTCAACGAATTTAAACAAAACTGATGGCCTAATCAGGTCAGTACTGGTTCGTACTTCTAAAGGTAACTATACTAGACCTATACATAAGTTAATTTTATTACCAAATAAGTGTGATGACATGGCATAAATACTTATCTATCATTACCTTATTTTGTTTACCTACTGTAGAAAGTCAACATTATTTTTGTATAAATTTGGATAGTGTGCTATGCACTTTTTGGAGGGGCGAGAATGTTCATTATTCCAATGAATAGATGTGTGATGTTTCTTTCTCGGTCTCGTTCTTCTTCGCTCACGGCCATTGAGCGTGCTGGACGTGTTTTATGTTGCTCCATTTGTGTTTTAAATTACTTTCAATATTAAAAATAAGATGTGTGTAAAGTTGCAATATAAAAATATTTAGTGTAATATGACTTTCAATGTTTAATGAAACCCAATTAGATTCAATATCAAACACAGTGAAACATCTCAGGAGCGCTCGAACCGATTACACTACCTCAACATGCTAGCCATGCATGGCCTGCTCCCGGGTCATACACTGCCTACTCGAGATAGCAATTGCATAGATCATTTCATACTAAAACTTGATAGGGGCATAGGTACGTGTGCGTCTATTATCGTTATTGATGCTACAGTTACTGATCACAAAATGTTATTCTTAAAAATATCCTACCTCGCTAAGTCGAATTACAATACCTCGAAAATTAAATCTTCAATCAACATGGAAGGCGCTTTAAGTTATTTAAAAAACAGCAACATAAATGATCTAATTAACTATAATAACCCTATAATCTTAACTAATAAATTAATATCTATTTTAAAGCAGTGTATGCAATCCAATACTATCACTAGAGCTATCCCGAATAAGGAACGCCTTATTAAACCATGGATTACCTTAGGAATTGTTAGATGTATTCGTAATAGAAATGCTATGCAAGCAAAACTCCGAGCTGATCCTCATAATGAAATTCTTAAAATTACATACAGGAGATATAGGAATTTCTGCAATAGTTTAATAAAGAAAGTCAAACGTAAATATGAAAAAGAAGACCTTGCTAAAAGTATAAAAAACCCGAAAACTTTGTGGAAGAAAATAAATACCCTCACTTATCGTAACCAACCTAAAACGCAAAATCTAGAATTACTAAATTTAAATGCATCCCCTCAAAATTCGGTTAATTTGGTAAACGATTATTTTTCAAACATTGGTAAAAATTTAGCTAAAGAGATAATTCCAGTTACGACGTTACATAATAGAACAGATGTGATTGGACCCAACTGTTCCCAGGTGTCGTCTTTTGTGCTTTTAGAAACTGACCCTCATGAAGTATACCTGACTATTGTGAGTCTCAAAACTGACAGTGCTCCTGGCTGGGATGGTATAAGCACCAAGTTTCTTAAATATACTAGGGAGCTAGTTGTGCCCATAATTACTCATTTGGTTAATCTCTGCTTCCGACAGGGAGTGTTTCCACCCGCGCTAAAACAAGCAATTATTACACCTGTGTACAAGAATGGTGACAGAGAAGATGTTTCAAATTATCGCCCAATCTCCGTTCTCACCGCCATATCAAAAGTACTTGAAAAATTAATTAATAAAAGACTAATTACCTACCTCCAGAAGTATAGTCTACTTTCAGACTCACAATTCGGTTTTAGACAGGGTCTGTCAACCGAAGATGCAGTTACCTCACTATCTTGTCAAATTGTTAATGAAGTTGATAAAGGTAATAAATGTATCACAGTTTTTATCGACTTAAAAAAGGCATTTGATACGGTTTCTGTCCCTATTCTGGTGCAGAGACTAGAGAACATTGGTATTAGGGGTATTCCACTCACATTGTTCGCTGATTACCTCAGTGAACGAAAGCAGGCAGTTAAAATAGGTAAATACATCAGCGAACAATCTGACGTCACATATGGGGTCCCACAAGGTAGTGTTCTGGGGCCGACCTTATTCTTAATCTACATAAACAGCTTATGCGATTTAAGAATTGATAGTGGGAAAGTCTACTCCTACGCGGATGACACTGCTGTTGTCTTCACTGGGAAAACTATTGACTCGGTGCGTCGACATACAGAAATAGGGCTCTCCAAAATAGATAACTGGTTAAGAGAAAACTTATTATCATTAAACGTAAGTAAAACTAACTACATTTTCTTCACTAAATACAATAGCGCCCAACCTCAAACAGATCTAGAAATAAAAATACATAACTGTAGCAACTGTAGCTGTATTTTGATTTCGTTTACTTTTATAAAATACTTCACTCCATATTAGACGTTCCTACCTTGCTCGCTGAAATAACTTTTAATATCAAATATAGTGCTCGTAGAGCAAATCAATTAGCACTTTTTACTTTGCAAGTGTATCAGAATAATACCTCCTTTTACAACCCCCTGGTTAGGATGGCTCGTCAGTGCAATGAAATAGCCAAGGGTAACCAAACCTTTGACGTTTTTCTACCTAAACTAACTCTTTATATTAATTTGATTAAAAGCATACTGTATCACAAGCCGACAGTCTAATCCCAGCGCTTGGACTCTCGGTCTCCTTATATTTTAACCCTATTATATTCTTATTTAGTATTGTTCATTGTACCTATTATTTAGATTACTGTTCTTGTTAAACCTTAAATTGTGTAGACATATTTAACTCCCTTGTAATTTTTCATGTACACACATTTTTGTGGAATGCAACCTTGATTATAAATGATTGTTTTTGTATAATTTGTTTAGTAATAGTTGTAATCTGTTGTGTGTGAAATAAAATAAAATAAAATAAATAAATAAGCACCAGAGTAAATTGTACATGTAAGACTATAAATAAAGTTCATCACACTAAATATCTAGGAGTGGTAGTTGATCAAAGAATGTCATGGCATGAGCACCTAGAACAAGTTATAAGTAGGATTCGAAAGCTTATTTGGACATTTAAAACTCTAAGGCACATCGCTGACAAACATCTACTAAAACAGATATACACATCGCTGGCTCAGTCAATTTTAGTGTACTGTATCCCAGTTTGGGGGGGTGCTACAAAGATGAAGTTCCTGGAACTGGAGAGGGCACAAAGAATTTTACTAAAAGTAATGATGTTTAAGCCTTATAGATTTTCCACCTCAGATCTTTATGCCTCTAGTGGTGTCCTATCGGTCAGGCAACTGTACATTTTTTGCACTACCTTAAGATTGCACAAGTCTCTAAAATATGATGGTCGCAAACTGAGTAAAAGACGCAAATATACTGTTGCTCCTGTTGAGAGATCTAATTCAGTTTTTGCTATGAGACAATTTCAATGCCAAGCTGCTAAACTTTATAATAAATTAAATAAAATATTAAATATATACACATTGAATAAACATGAATGTAAAATGTTGCTACTTAACATCCTAGAAACATTTAGCTATGAAGACACTGAAGCCTTTGTAGGTAATCATGATTCATAATACACTAGTAAATACAGTCAACTTCTACAATCAGTCATGAAAATTCATTCTCATAAACACACAAACACACACACACACACATACACATACACACATATATCATTATTCACATTTTAACCTTAGATTATGTTTAGTAAATTATAAGATTGTAATGCTTAGCTTAGCTATACGTGTTAAATTAAATTATAATTAGTTAGTACACCTATGTAATGGAAGAGCGGGTTCTCCTAACACAAGTGCTTATGCGCTTAAAAGGAGGTCCCAATCACTTATCAGCTAGTGTAAAATCTTTGAGATAACGAATAAAGATAAAAAAAAAAAAAAAAAAAAAAAAAAAAAAAAAAAACTTTATATTTTTTCTTTTTACTATATCTGTTGTTTAATTATATATTTTTTTTGTTCACAGGTTTTTGGCCACTGGTAACTCCTTTCGTTCAGTGGCATTCAGTTATCGTATGGGTTTTACCACAGTGAGAAATATAGTCAAGGAAGTATGCGAAGCTATTTGGAAAAATCTAGCACCCATTGTAATGCCACAACCTTCAGAAGAGAGATGGAAAGAGATTGCAAAAGATTGCCAAACATATTGGCATTTTCCTAATTGTCTTGGCGCATTGGATGGCAAGCATGTAAACATAATATGCCCAATAAATGCTGGATCAACCTATTACAACTATAAAAAAGATCATTCAATCGTATTGCTTGCTTTAGTTGATGCTCAATATAAATTTGTTATGATAGATGTAGGGGCGTATGGCCGTAACAGTGATGGTGGTGTATACGAAAATTCCGTGATGGGGAAAATGTTTGAACGGAACCAACTGAATGTTCCACAGAATACTCCAATATATCAAAATTCTGAACCTATGCCGTATACTATTGTGGCTGATGCAGCATTTCCTTTAAAAACGTACCTTTTAAAGCCCTACAGTAAAGCAAAGCTTGTAAACAATGATTCTAATAAAGTATTTAATTACCGTTTATCACGTGCTCGAAGAACTGTAGAAAATGCTTTCGGAATTTTAAGAGCAAGGTTTCGCATTTTTCAAGGACCTATGCAAGTACAACCGGATATGGCAGACATAATCGTACAAGCTGCATGTGCCCTTCATAACTATTTGCGTACCGAAAAATCGCAAGAAATTGAAGAAAATTATCTAAATTCTAATGAAAGTCAAAGTTCTCAAGACGGTCTCGCTAATATTGAAATTGTCGGAAGAAATTACCGTCAAGACGCTATTGCTGTTAGAGAAAAATTTAAAGAGTACTTTGTTTCTCCAGAAGGACAAGTACCGTGGCAAATGGATATGATCAGACAAGGCAGAATAGACTAGAGTGTGTCTCATTCATCATATCATAATCATCATCATAATCCCAAGAGACTCTAAACACCTATGTACTTTATTTTCGAAAAAAATTCTGAAGTAGCAACAATTATCATAATAATATCGTCGGTACCTACTTAAAAAAAATAAAAACAATACAGTTACATACCTGGTAGTTTTATTTTTAAAGATATTTCCTCCCACGCCGAATTTCTTTTTAGTTGGTCTTTATAATCTTTGTGTTTTTGATTGTAAATTATTTCATAGTTTCTAACGACTTCATTTAATTCGTCTGACATTTTTAAACACACGTCCACTGTTCTACGTCGCCACTCGGCTGTCTGCGCGTGCCCACGCGTTATTACACTAGACCCGACTGGGCTGACGCGTCAGAACCCCCACCACCGACCCCACGCCGATCGAAATCGCTCGGTCTGCGTGGCGTCAGCAGGCTCTGCGACACGCGGGACGGGACTAATGTAATCACTCCAGTACTAAATGTATGTAACCGATAGCTTACCCACGCGTTGCGACACGCGGCGCGGGCTAAGTATAATTGCGGCTTAAGGAAGCCAAAACAACGCTCAATGCAGTTTCTGGCTTGAACATGGCGTGTGGTGTATACCTCTTCTCGAGAACCTGGTGCAGCATCTAATATAGGTGTCATTAACCAGGCTCTCTGTGGATATCCCGAATCACCTAAAACAATAAAAAAATATTTTTAGCATGTATGGTACACTACATAATTATCCATTTATTTTTGTAATAGGTTTACATTTTTATTTCTTACCTAACAACCAAGTTTGTTCACAATTTTGATGAAGCCCACGCATATATTGTTCCACCTGACTCGATGACCATATAAAAGAATCATGTGTGGCTCCACCAAATTTTAAATTAACATTGAAATTTTTTAAGTTGTGATCACAAATCTGAAAAAAAGGATAACATAAAATTGACAAATGGTCAATTTGATTCAATTTTTTATTAATGAAATAATTATTCTCTAATGTTATTCTTATACTCATGATCACGATGAACAAAATATTTAAAATGAATATAAAACTTACCATTTGCACATTTATTGAGTGATATCCTTTCCTATTAAAATATTGATGTTCATCCTCCTGAGGCTTTACAATTGCTATGTGAGTGCAATCAATGCACCCTATTACACCAGGAACATGAAATCGTCTTTGGAACCTGCAAATCTATTAAAAATTTTGAGCAAATGTTACAAAAATTAATGTTATACTATTTTTATTACAAATAATAACAATAAATATACCTAAATGCCATTCATTAGGTAGGTACCTATATTTAGTATTATTAGTAAATTCTTGATAATTCACTTACTCTTGCCTTAGTCTTGACCGTTCTTGCTGGGTTTGTGGGAACACAATCCATTTTGTTAACATATAAGAATTGTTAAGTGCCCCCACAACTTGCCTTATACAGCGAATTGTAGTTCGCTGTGGCAAATCTTGGGTCACACTAACAATCCTCTGGTAAGACCCTGTGGCTAAAAAACTCAGGGTGCAAAGAACCTGCAATAACAAAAAATTATACTTATTAAATAAGTTAACTTTGACACAAGATTCATAAACCTCTGCATTATTATGTATTCATTTCACACTTCATTTTACCCATCATGTCATTCCACTTAAGATAAAGAGTCTTAGATAAAAAGGTTAAATAATAATAAAAACGGACTACAGGGTGACTCACAAACAGTCTACGCTGCTTTTAGTGTGTGAGTGATGCTCCAACTACAGAAGCAGTCGGTTCTTGGGCCAGAGGGTCATCTTAGGGCTTGGTTTTTATATTATAGAAAATGTAAGAAGGCGCGAACTTACCTTTACTTCCAGAGGAATTTCTGTGATTCCTCTTAATGATGTGTGAGCCCGTAGATCAACACAAAGCTCATTAAACGTGTCTTTGTTCAACCGAAAGCGTTCTATACATAACAAATCCGGCATTTCTGCTATTTGCTTTAAGCAACGACGAGCAACATTTCTCCTTCGACGTCTGAGCCACACTTCTTCGTTATGCGCAGCCCACAACAATCTTAAAGAATGCATTTTTACGGAAAACAAGAAACAATCACACACGACACGACTATCACCAGCCAGCTGATTCAACAAAACTCCATTTTGTTTCGTTTTCTACAAGGTGTTAGCGTTCGTTGTCTTATCGTTCAATCGAAACGCTTACGGAGCGTTTTAGCTGTCAAAAGGTGCCACTTGGCTTGGCTGAGCGTACGGTTGTCGCAAAACAATGCGTATCGTTCGTCGAATAGAAAAGCAATTGACACTTGGCTACCAATTCAGTTTAGAATTTGAATTCGGCGCTGAGACACCCTTTATTGGTACGCTACGATCATGTTACAAAACCTTTAACAACACCTTATTTTGGACCTCATAAAGTCTAAAGTATAAAGTAAAGGAATAAAGGAATCCACAATAAATGTCGAAGTGCATAGAGACAGCAGCGATGAACCTGGTAATAATAACAAGATGATCCGAACCCGATACGGGCGACTAATTAAGCCTAGAGTACAATTTATGGTTGAATAATAAACATCTCGTAATAATTATTCATTACCAGTACTTCAATCAGATAACATCAATTCGTAAATCACCAAAATGGTAAAAACTCTAAAGTCGAGAGGAAATTATCATAGCACAAAATGGACAGACTAATCAGGCCAACACGAGTTTTCTACATGAAATAACGCACGAGAAGTTAAACATCATTTTGATTTTCATCATCACGACTCTCATCATAGCCACATGCTTCTTCAGTTATAGATACTGCATACAAAAGTATACTAAATATTTAAGGTGTGAAATGCTGCTTCTTTCTGCTAAGCAAGAAATCAATAATACTGATGAAATATGAGGCTGAAAACTTGAATATAAGTCTGAATAGGAAGCCGGTGCCATCACCATATTATAATAATAATAATTCTCCGGTTAGTAAGTATTCAGTCACCTGCTCCATCACACATCCCTACAGACCTGACTGCACACGAGTCGTGTTTTTTGATTGGCGAATAATCGCCTGCACCTAATGTACAGCAGCTTTCTGAAAACACTGGATTTACTGAATACGATTTTGAAAATCTACCCTAATATAAAATTTCAGTAACTTACATTAAACTTTCTCATTAGGGCAGATTTTTCGTAAACTTAGTCGTAGTTAGGTACATACCTCGTTGATCACTGATTTACAGATATCTCTTTAGAAAATTAATTAGGCAACGTTATGTTGCAATTAGTTCAATTTAAGATCTAGCGTTTTCTACTTATCAAGAAATAATCCTGCCAGGGTTTTCATTTACTTTATTGATCTCTTTTAAGTGCCAAAATTGATATATAGATCTCTTTTTAGTAAGTTTAACTATAAAAGGGTATTTTTTTATTTATTGATCTCTCTTGAGTGCCACAATCTTAGTCAGTAATAATGTTTAATTATAAAATTTAATTCTAATAATCTATGTTATAATTTAATTCTAAAGCATTCCTTACCTTAATATAATAAACATTTTTTCGCTTCTTGAAATTACTTTTCTTTTATTTGTAGCCCGGCTCTGGATATCACTTGCAACCAAACTCAAAATAAAATCAAACTGATCATATTTTAGTCTACAGTACTGACAAAACATCAGAATTAAAGTGCCTATCAATTAAAATATTGAAAACTCCTTCCTTCGATCTACATTTATATACGTTTCTGGTTGGTTTTCTTTTGTTTTTCATAAACTTTCTGTTCCTTTTTTTTTTTTCAAGACACAAGTAATCACTTTCACGAAAACACACGTAGGTACTGCAGTTACAGCCACAGCCCGAAGATGGTTGCGACGTTTTTGGCAAAATGGTGGCAATTAAACTGCGTGACTTGCCCAGAGAACAGAGATTGTTTACAGAAAAAAATATTACTGATACGTTATTTGAGGCACAATTTGGTAACTTAACGATATCACACAAGCTCACAAGTTCAACTCTGCCAAATCAAGTACCACAACAAATCCATCAGCAGAAGATGTTATCAGTACCACGATGTTACTCAAATAACCGAAATATATACAATTTACAATCTCAGCAGAGCCAACCGACATACGTTCACATGCACCAACTACGCCAGACTCGGATGCCAGCTTTCAATTATCGGATTCACTTTCCACCGAAAACATGTCCATGGTGACTTTATTTTCTGGCTTTAACTTAATTGCCTTTTTCATTTCAAGTGAAAAAGGCAATGAATATAAGGCAATGTGTGGTGTAAATACGAGGGCAATAGGACCATTTGTTTTCACCTTTACATTTTTGAACAATTCGTAAACAATATGCATTTACACGTATCAGTTTCATCAAGTTAGAATATGTATTCAAGTAGGCTTTTTTGTCATCAAGAGATTCATCAACGCTAACATGACATACAATTTTAGCTTTCGACTCAAGATCAGTATCAGGAATATTACTGTCAGTGCTAGTTCTCATTTTAACAGGTTCTCTTAAAAATGTTAGGCCTTCCTACCATAGTTGTGACTTATAAAGATCTTTTTGAGATAAACCACGTGATGTTACATCGGCTGGATTATGTGCAGACTGGACATGGTGCCACTGACTACTAATCATTACTGTTAATGCCTCAGAGGTACAGTTGGCAACAAATGTTGTCCAGCGCCTGCAGTCTCGTCATGGATAGCGATCCGATCGTACAAATATAACGAAACAATTCGCTTGCATAACGATGTCTACATCTATTCATAGACCTTATATTTAAATGGAAAATGATGCCTACTAAAAAAAAATCCCCGAATTTATGGAAAACAAGTAAAGGTACTTTTTATTGACTCAGATATTTAATATTACACATAAACTATATAAAACAATGATTTAAACAGTGTTTCACATTGAAATTGTCTTATTTCTTTTGAAATACAAAATACCAAGTGATTATGTCATTACTTAGAGGAATATTAAAGTTTTTTCATTGCAGCACTGAATTTCTGTCAATTCATGTCAAACAAACGTGGATATTGTGTGTGGTATTTGTTTATTTCATTTGATTGAGTGAGAATAGAATAAACTGTTTTTGATTTTTGTTGTGAGAATAAATATATTATGGAGGACAATGACTCCGATACGTCAGTCTTCACTGCACCTTCCGGGATGCTCTCAACCCACGCGCAGTGCAGGCAATAAGTAAGTGTACAACATCTATTGCTATTCTCGCATTTAATTTATCATCATATTTATCTTGTAAGAACATTACATTTGAAACTCGGAGTAGATCGTGGAGAGGCTTCATTAATGCCGATGCGTTGGGGATAAATCGTCGGTAGTAGTTTACTATTCCTAAATAGCGTTTTACTTCGCGAACGTTAGTGGGTGCCGGTGATTTATGTATCGCCTCCACTTTTTTACGACACGTATGCAGACCGGTTTTGTCGATTACATAACCTAAATATGTGACACTTTTACGGAAGAATTCACACTTATTTTGTTGCAACCTGAGTCCCGCTTTGTGTAGCCTAGCAAGCACTTGGTCTAAGCGCTTCATGTGCTCGGCTCTCGTGGGACCTGTGACACAGATGTCGTCCAGAAAACATACAACACCATCGATTCCTATCAACAGCGCCTCCATAGTTCGCTGAAAAACCGCGGGGGCGTTTGCCAGCCCGAATACTAATCTTGTACTTGTACTTTAAATTGTACTTTATGTTAAGTTCTGGCTTATTGTAACTTAATTTGTCAGGCAAACAACCTTTATACATCTGTTTTTATAGTTATGTAAATTAGTTAGTATTGCTGTTATCATACCTGTAAGTCATTAGTATAACTGAATAGCTAATGTTCCTAAAAGCAAAGTTTAGAGTCAATAGGACACTTGAGATTGTATTAATCATAATTAGGTATTTAAGGTTTCAAATGTATGTTCCTTTAGCCATACAACTTTAATTGTTTATCAAAACCTTGTGATGCCGCAGCATGTTGGCATCATTGCTCCGGCATTTTGCGGTCAGATCGTAAAGGAAATCCTATAGACATAACAAAGAAGAAGTTGAAAACAGGTGAGCACATATGGGTACGCAAGAACAAGGTGTATGTGTCAAAGTGGAAGGATAAACGGCCTGTCCTAATGATTACCACTAACATCCATCCTTCGATAGTGGAAGTGAGGAACCGATTTGGCAAGACCAGGTAGAAACCGGCAGAAGTAGAACTTTATAACAGACACATGTCTGGCATCAATCGTTCTGATCAAATGGTATCCATTAGATGGTATAATATAGTGTTATTTCACTTTTTGGATATTGCAGTGTGGAATGCATATTTCCTTTTTTAAAAATATAAGAAAAACAATGCTTCCACATACCATTACGTAAACTACCGTGAAGAACTGATCAAGATAATGATTGGTATCGGTGATCGCAATCTGAAAGGAGTAAACATCATCAATACAAGCAGCATTTATGATAATAGGAGATTTCGACCCAGTACATCGACTGCTTTTCAGCCCAGGAACGCCACTGAACCTGAAAATATAATGAGTGGTCAATGGTCAATTTAATTGGAATTGGAGTGGATAGTAGTTTCATTGTGTTGCCGAAGTGCCGGACTAACTACGGCAAATCAATGATAACTTTCGAAGGAGCACACCTCTATAATAAAATACCGTCAGATATAAAAAAAAATAAGTCATTTAACTCATTTACAAAGCGACTTTCGGACTATATCCTTAACACATATAATGCCGTACTAACAAATGAACTAACTGTATTTTTTTTTTTGTAAAATACGGTCATGGAATGTGAGGAATGTCTTAATTCACTATTTTCGTTACATTTTACATAATGTAATAGTGAAATAAATAAATAAATAATGGTGGCTGCCATATATGGCTGACGCGGCGCCACTGTAATAAAATTCTCAATGGGGCCGCGTCAGCCATTTTGTCAGCCATATGATTTCAAAAGCGCGCGAAACAAACGCGTCGCTCGCCGCCGCCGGCGCCATTTTGATTGTTTAGCAGCCTGTGTTTGCCCCCCGCGCGTCATTTGTCGCTGTGCATCGAAGGAGACTGCAGTAAATAGTTGTTCAGTTAGTGATTTAGCAAGTTATTAGTTACTGATTTGTGATTTTCAACAAAAAATGGAAGATTTTTATGATGATTTGGACTACGAACTATCGCAATTAGATTTAACAGTGTATAATCAAGAATGTAACACATTATCAAATAGTGATGCTACACAAGTATTTGACGTTGATCTCGATGATACAGTATCAATCGCACGGACCAAAAATCATCATCGACGCCAGATTTTATCCGACAGTGAAGATGATCAGATTCCCGTGTTACCAACCTCACGAAATACTGAAGTATGGTTCAATCCGTTGGGTAAGCAACCAAGTATTATTCCATATACTGAATGTCCTGGGCTTAAGCCATTTTCATTGCGATCCAGCATGAGTTCAGCTAAACCAGCAGAATTTTATTCATTGCTAGTACCTGACAGTATATTCGAGTACATAGCCGAAGAAACAAATCGCTTTGCTTTACAAACCTTGAACAAAAGTGCAACAAAATCATACCGAATGCAGAAATGGATGCCAACAAATTGCCATGAAATTAAACGGTTCTTTGGCATTTTAATTTGGATGGGGATAGTGAAACTACCTCAACTATCTTTGTACTGGAGCACTAACAAATGTTTTGAACAGAAATTTGTCAAGTCCATTATGAGCCGAAATCGATTTGAACTCATTTTGAGGATGTTGCACTTTGCCAATAATGAAATAAATCACAATAAGGAGGACCGATTGTTTAAAGTTAGACACTTATTAGATATGCTAAATGCTAATTTTAAATGTCATTATACACCTAATCAAGAAATGTGTGTTGACGAAAGTCTAATCCCATTTCGTGGCCGTGTTATTTTTAGGCAATACAATAAAAATAAGCGACACAAATATGGGATAAAACTTTTTAAGCTGTGCTCAAACCCAGGATACACTGTAAAAGTGCAAGTTTATGCTGGCAAAAATTATGAAAATGTCAATACTACTCCGACTAATGTTGTCCTTGCCTTGTGTGACGATTATCTAAATAAAGGACATACGGTTTGCACAGATAATTGGTATACCAGTTTGGATCTGGCACGAAAACTACTAGCGGGACAAACTCATCTCATAGGCACACTTAGAAAAAACAGACGAGGTTTACCTCAAACAGTTGTCCAAACAAAACTGAAGACAGGAGAATTCTCAGCTCAAGAAAATGACGACGGAATAACAATTATGAAATGGAAAGACAAGCGGGATGTACTGCTGCTGTCTACTAAGCACTCCGTAAGTTTCAGAAGAATAACTAAAAAAGGAAAAGAAAAAATTAAACCGAAGATTGTGGTAGATTATAATCATGCAAAATCAGCGGTTGATCTGTCAGACCAAATGTCCTCTTACACAACCCCTCTTCGGAAGACAACGAAATGGCCCAAAAGATTGGCGATGGAGTTATTATTGAATACAGCGATTGTAAATTCATATATTTTATATAAATTAACAACCAAGAAGAAGCTCTCTGTCGTCCAGTTTAGAACCGCGTTGGTTGACTACCTCGTGCATACAGGAGTCCCGGAAACTAGTGCCTCCTCTAGACCTAGGCGAGTAAAGCATGAATTGAAGAAAAGGCAAGGATTGGCCTCTGCCTGTCGTAAATATTGTGTTAGGTGTTATAAAGAAAACTGTGCCCAATTTGGAAGAGTTCATGCTCGAAATAAAACCAAAAGAGTGGTAACATACTGCGAAGACTGCCCGAATGAGCCACACTATTGTATCAGCTGTTTCAATATAAACCATAGATATGTTTGAGTTTAAACGTGTTTGAACATGATGATTGATGTAGAATTGATTTATTATTTTGCCAATGCCAACTTAAATATAAATAAAAGCAATTAAAACATTTACCTATAAATTTTATTTGCAAAAACCAACTATTTTTGTAATCACTCTTTTGTTTTCGAAACTTCCACTTACAAACTTGATATTTCTCAAAATGTAAGTAAAAGTGTCAATGCCATCATTACAGTTATAATTTACTAGGCCTTGTCAACCATACTACATATAGTTTAACATAAAAAACGTGGCTGACGACGAAAAATCGTGCTTTCAAAACAAGCATATTCCGTCAGCCACATATGGCTGACACGGCCCAATTGGTTTGGAAAATGTCAGCCATGTGTGGCTGACAAGGCATTATATGTGTTAAGACGCATATTTAGAAAGGCAAGATAGGTAGGTACCGAGTGGTTTTACATTTATTTTTAGTTATAATAACTGGTTTTTTTTACTAATTATGTAACTAAATGTTTGTAATGTTAATGTTTATACCAATTGTTTTTTCTTTAGAATTTCTGTATTACTGTCTTTTTCTGCGATGACGAACTACCTACATATTTATTTCTAAGTACTTATTCTCATGTAAATGATAAATGTATCTTAAGTGAGAATATCTTTAAACCTAATGCCTCTGTTATGACGGGTATCCATAATGGCGTAAAACTGAATATGGCTTGACCAACTTAATTCTCGTGAGATGTGTTTGCCATTCTCTCCAATCGGCAGTATCACAAGCGTCGAAGCAAACTTTGCCGCGAAACGTAGAATTTCTTATCAGAAACCTATAATTGGTTCGCTCATTCTCCAATACACTGTGATGAGTATAGAGAGATATACGAAATCATAAATTGTGGTGAGAAGCCCTTAAAAATATTATGCTCTTGTGATATTCGTTGGCTGTCTGTTGAAGAAGCAGTGACTAGGATACTGTCTCAATGGGAGAAACTTAATTGCATTTTTCTTTGAACAAAGATAAAGGCTACACAGCAGATCTACTTCATTCAATGTATGCCGACGAGACAAATTTACTTTACATGAGCTTTTTAAGGAGCATCCTCAATGAGTCCAAATTATAGTAGACTTTTGAACTCAAATCCAGTTGCCCTACTGAATACATTAATGACTTTACTTCGTTCTATTTGCAATAGAGTATTGATGCCGTCGCCTGCAACGACCGACAATGATTATTTGAATACATATTAATATAGAAGCCCACTTAAATCCAGTTCCGTATTTAGGATATCTTTTTGAAACTCAAGCACAAAGGACCCGTTTACCCGATGATGCCATCCAAAGTTGTCAGAAAACGCTGCATTGAGATCAAAGTGAAATTAGCGAGAAATTCAGCAGAGACTTCCTTCTAATTATAGTTTTAGAAAAAATGTGTCAATTGAAAATACTCTACGCCAAGGAAAAGATAATCAAATCGCAGATCTTGCCAAGGAACTGGGATTTGAGGACGACTCAATTGACAAACTGCTACAGCAGTGGCATACAATAAATTTTGTGCAGTGGACATACACACAAAATGTTATCGATTTTTGGAATGAAGTTCGCAATTATAAAAATGCTGGAGCTATTAATACCTTTGAAGAATTATCTAATCTTGCCAAATCCGCAATGTCTTTTCCTCATTCAAATGCTGAAGTTGAAAGAGCATTTAGTGCAATGAATATTGTTAAAAATAAATTAAGGAACTAGATGGCCGTTAATACTTTACATAGTATTCTTTTCATCAGAAATCAATTAAAAATAATGAAGAAAACCTGCTATAACTATGAGCTACAGATGTGATCGCTGCTATTGGTAGCAGTTTAAAGTACTTCTCAAAAAAGCCTGACCAAATAATTGATCCGACTAAACCGTCCACATCGGCAGACCTGTGCCCGTGTCCTCAAGGTGACGAAGAAGTGCCAAACGAAGTTTTTAATGTTGATTTTTAACATTTCAATTTACATAATAATATTATTTTGCAATTTCTTTTTTTTGATAAATAATTTGTGATAATAAGCTTAAATATTATAATTAAAAATATGTTTTTAATATATAATTTGTGATTTTATTTAATTCTGCACCTACTTATGATAAATAAAATTAGTGAATTTTGGTGATTTTTTTATTTAAACATATCTGGATATCTATTCTTGATTCTGGATTCTTCATATTAAAGCTAGAGAATTTTTTTCTGTGGGGTGGCAACACTGAGTTAAAACTACAATGGTACTGTCCGTCAACGCGTTAAGTCCTCTTGTGAATGTACTCTTGTGTACATGCTAAAATATTTTTAACACTATGATATTAAAAAGTACTCCTTTAAGCATAAAAACCATGATAATAATCAATGTTTCCTAAAAACATTTAAAAATAAAATATAAAATTCATCTCATTTTCTCCTTTAAAGTTCACCAATTGTGACTTGACACACATTACCTCTGAGGTACTGATTTAAAGATCGTTAAAAATTCTTTTCAATCATAATTTAATAATTTTATGATTTAAATTGAAGTTTAAATTTTAAACATCTCAAAACTGTTTAAAATGTATATATCTGAAACTGAAGATCAGTTTAAAGGAGTTAAACAATCTTATTTCCGACGACTTTTTAACACGTCATGTAATATTGGATTTGGATCTCCAGCTACAGATGTCTGCTCTACATACTTAACTTTGGATGAAAAAATAAAACGCGAAAATGACGTAAACAAAAAGAAAGACATTTTGATTACGAAAAGAGTACACAATTTAAGAGCTAAGGCTTTCTACAATCTCTTAAAAGAAGAAAAAGATAATTTATTGATATCGAGCTTCAACTGCCAAAAGAATCAGCCAATGCCAAAAGTTCCTGATCAAAAAGCATATTACTCTCGACAATTGTACACCTATAATTTTACTATAGTCGTGGGAAGTTCTAAAAGTAAACTATCAACTGAAAATGTGTTTATTTAACACGCAAATCTGATACTACGAGTAAATTTTCTTTTCCCGGCTATATTCATTTGTTTTACTGCAGTTCTATTTTTAAATTTTGCTGTTTTTTAAGATCATGAGCCAGTCTCTCCATATTTATATAATTTAATCTAAAAAGTTTGCATACTTATAAAAAAAAATCATTTCAAAGTAATCCTGAACTTTGATGCAGTTTATGAGTCCGTCAGTATATAGTATGCAATAAATACTGGTTTCTTAGATGTTCACTTTATTTTTATGGGGACTTGTAATTGTCCCCATACTATTATGTATTTAATATAATATGTACCTACAAAACATGTATAATTTTAAAAATAATAATAAATATCTAAATCTAAACCTAGTTTTTCTGTTTTACTCCTTTGAGTATATGTTATTAGGTCACAGAACCAGAACCGAATCTGCCCACCTCGACTCCATGTGGTCTTGTCTGTTCTACCCCTAGTGTTTTTTTATAAGCCGGAGGCGCGTAGCGCCGGAGCCCTGCAGAAGCGACTGTCACAAAAAAAATTTTAAACATAAACAATAATTATTTATTTATTAATAAAAAAATTTTTTTTGGTAAGGTAACCATTTCTATTTCTAAACCTAGTCTCTCTATTTTACACATTAATTTGTGATTAGTCTGTGAATGTATTTCCATTAATAAACTGTGAGTTATCAAAAGTAAGTAGGTATAGTTTAGATTACACACTTTCCTATAATTTTGGTAATTAATAGTGAAATTTTATAAATTGTCTAGGGTTAGGTTAGGTTATTTATGCCCGGAGGCACGTAGCGCTGGAGTTGTGCAGAAGGCAACTAAGCCACAAAAAAATACTAAACTAAACTTAATAACTTTAAACTAAACTTACCATTTCTATTTCTAAACCTAGTCTTTCTGTTTTACATTTTAACTGACCTAAAGGTTGTCAATACCAGGTCATAAAATCCCAAAAAAAATAAAAAATACACTTTAATTTGTTGTTAGTCTGTAAATGTATTTCCATTAATTAACTGTCAGTTAGCAAAAGTATGTAGTAGTAGTTTAGATTACACACTTTCCTAGTTTTGGTAATTAATAGTTGTGATATAAAAATTCATGTGAAAAATATGTGAGTCTCTGGGGGGTAGGCCACTACTTTAAAAAAAAAAAACAGAAGGGACCTCTTTTTTAGCAGAATAGAATTCATGTACTATCCTCCGTATAACTCCCCATGTCAAAATCATCTACGTGCACTTGCTTCTGCTGCGTGCCCTTCCTTAACTATTTTTGAAATTAGTCCTTGACTCACACCTGAAATATAAGATAATAAAATAAATGTTAGTAGAAATTTGAATCTGGCAGATTTGTTGGCTCACTCACTTAGCAGTTTACCTAACAGATGTACGTTACCGTTACGCTAACCTGCAGCAAGAATAGAAACGAATATTTCGTGGACTTAAATAATTAGTTAAGTATCAGGTACAACACTAACCTGCCGCTGCCGAACTTCGTTTATATATTTGATTAAATGGAATAATCGGAGACCCCACCCAAACTTCTTTTTCAAAATAGGTTTAAACCTTTAGAATAATGTTTCGAGCATCACTTTGAATAGCTTTCGGCATATTTAACTTTATAAATTCAGCAATATCACGACAAAACAACCAGAGAACAGTAGACATTGACAATCGTGAATTGAATGACATTTCAACTAGCGATGGGCGACTCGAGTTATCTAACTCGGATAACCCGAGTCAGACCGTAATCGAGTCAATCCGAGTCAAAATATTTGCAAACCGCTGACCCTCTTCGGGTCAGCCGGTTTGAAGTTTGTAACTTTGTTTGAACTTACAATGTTGATCTTTTGTACTTATTGAACTAAAGACTGAAATTCAGAAATTACTGCCATTATACATAGTCATATAATTACCTACTTTAACCAAGAAAGTATTGTTGAATTTAAGACAGATTTTTATTTTATTAATATTTTAACTTTAGGTTTCAATCAACTTTGAAATAGACTTAATAGACCGTATGTACATACGGCTACACATCAAGCTATGCAAAACCAGTATAAAAAAATTAATTTTAAACAAAAAAATAAAACCGACCTCAAAACGCACTGAAAAGTAAAAAATAAATTTTGTATTATAAATGAACTTACTATAAATAAAAGACGTAAATAGTGTTGATAAATAAAATTCATCTAAAATTCTACAAGGGCATAAAACTGTCATGTTGCTCTTTGAAACGCGGCACCAAGCTATTCAATTAATTTTTTTATTAAAGTCCAGGAATATTCATTCAGTCTTTATTTATATATTTGGCACCGCCTTTCAAAAAACAACATGAAAGTTTTATGCCCTTGTAGAATTTTAGATGAATTTTATTTATCAACACTATTTACGTCTTTTATTTATAGTAAGTTCATTTATAATACAAAATTTATTTTTTACTTTTCAGTGCGTTTTGAGGTCGGTTTTATTTTTTTGTTTAAAATTAATTTATTTTATACTTTTGAGTGGCTCTTCTAAACCGTATAGTTGGTTATCATACCATCAAAACGAAACTAACATGGACGCTCTGACTTTACACTTACCTTATACACTAAAAACTAGATTAATTAATTTAATTTAATATTTTCAAATTAATGAAAATAAGAAAACGCAGAACTGAATCGTTTAATACTAAAAATTTAAGTAATATCGTTCATATAAATTAAGTTTTCATGGTGTTTTATAGTTAGCAAGTGAACGCACATTGTGATTTCACGTAGGAACTCAGTTACTATATTCTCTCTATCTCTAGAAGTATTTCTTCTACCTTATTGATTTTACTATCATATATGACCCTTTTAATGTTTTATGAAATGGTATATAAGTCATCGATATAAACTGATATTACATCGAGCTATAGAGATCTAAACTGGACGCGTAAACAATAACGTATGACATGTTTTTCTCTGTTGACAAGTTTTGCTCCATAACATCAAATATATGGCTTAGATTATCATAAAATTCCGTCAAAAGCTTGACAATATGAGTTTTAATTAAATCAATTTATTATAATTAGTATATATTTAATACAACATGGACATCTCTATTGCTAAAGCGAACTAATTGAAGATTTTTCAATTTTTTATTTTATAACCTCAATATCTCTAAAACTATAAATCAAATTATTTTGATTCTTATTCTATCTTGTTGAAAATTTAATACTTAATCGAATAGCATCTAATTCATCGATAAGGATTCATAAATCATAGAGTTATAAGCAAATAAGCACGACATGGTCGCGCGGAATTCAGCGATTTCTCAGAAACATTATACAAAGTGAGACCATGATAAACTGGTTTTGTACCTATAGCTTGATGTGTAGCCGTGTGTACCTACGGTCTATTAAGTCTATTTCAAAGTCGATTAGGTTATATAACAGTTATTTTTATATAGTTAGGTACCTAAAAGGTATTTTTAACCGACCTTCAAAAAAACCAAAAAGGAAGTTATCAATTCGACGTGTATTTTTTTTCCGATGTTCCGCTCGTACGTCGCCATTTGTAGACCGATTTGGATGAGTGAGGTGTCAAACGATAGGGTAACTCGTCGAAGTGGTCCCATTTTTTTTTTAATTTTTACGATCAATAGTTTTCAGCATATTGAAAGAATAGTTTCACAATCGGACAAGAAATCGCTGAATTCCGCGCGCCCATGTCGTGCTTATTTGCTTTTAACTCTATGATTTATGAATCTTTATCGATGAATTACATGTTATTCGATTTAGTATTAAATTTGCAACAAGAGAGAATAAGAATCTATATAATTTGATTTATAGTTTTAGAGATATTGAGGTTATAAAATAAAAAATTGAAAAATCTTTAATTAGTTCGCTTTAGCAATAGAGATGGCCATGTTGTATTAAATATATACTAATTATAATAAATTGATTTAATTAAAACTCATATTGTCAAGCTTTTGACAAAATTTTATGATAATCTAAGCCATATATTTGATGTTATGGAGCAAAACTTGTCAACAGAGAAAAACATGTCATACGTTATTGTTTACGCGTCCAGTTTAGATCTCTATAGCTCGATGTAATATCAGTTTATATTGATGACTTATATATCATTTTATAGAACATTAAAAGGGTCATATATGATAGTAAAATCAATAAGGTAGAAGAAATACTTCTAGAGATAGAGAGAATATAGTAACTGAGTTCCTACGGGAAATCACAATGTGCGTTCACTTGCTTACTATAAAACACCATGAAAACTTAATTTAGATGAACGATATTACTTAAATTTTTAGTATTAAACGATTCAGTTTTGCGTTTTCTTATTTTCATTAATTTGAAAATATTAAATTAAATTAATTAAATTAGTTTTTAGTGTATAAGGTAAGCGTAAAGTCAGAGCGTCCATGTTAGTTTCGTTTTGATGGTATGATAACCAACTATATGGTTTAGAAGAGCCACTCAAAAGTTTAAAATAAATTAATTTTAAACAAAAAAATAAAACCGACCTCAAAACGCACTGAAAAGTAAAAAATAAATTTTGTATTATAAATGTACTTACTATAAATAAAAGACGTAAATAGTGTTGATAAATAAAATTAATCTAAAATTCTACAAGGGCATAAAACTTTCATGTTGTTTTTTGAAAGGCGGTGCCAAATATATAAATAAAGACTGAATGAATATTCCTGGACTTTAATAAAAAAATTAATTGAATGGCTTGGCGCCGCGTTACAAAGAGCAACATGACAGTTTTATGCCCTTGTAGAATTTTAGATGAATATTATTTATCAACACTATTTACGTCTTTTATTTATAGTAAGTACATTTATAATACAAAATTTATTTTTTACTTTTCAGTGCATTTTGAGATCGGTTTTATTTTTTTGTTTAAAATTATTATAACTTTAGACTGGTACTCATTCAAAAATAAGTGCCATTACTTAGATTTTGATTAGCTTTTTATGCAGGTGTTAGTTGATAAATAAATGACCCAATACCAAGCGGTGCGGTGTTTAATTTAATGAATAAAGTACCATTGGATTTATTTTAGTTTCTTATTATTTACTTCTAGTTGAAATTATTGTTACATTCTTTTGTGTTACATAAGTAGTTTGCTTTGTAATGATTATTTTAATAACAATAAATGTCTGACGCCACGCCACACAGCCCGCCGGGCCCGACCCGGCGAACCTGAACGTAGCATACTAGCAAGTAGCAACCCGCGGAATGATGCACCGAGTTGAGCATTTATGCTTTAACAATATCGCGCACTATACATTTAGTATGAACACGTTCACACTGCGCTATACTATATAGTATCATGACAGACTGCATCGAGTCAACTCGAGTTACTCGAATTACCAAATAGCCGACTCGGCCCATCGCTGATATCAATACAGATAAATAATTAGTGGCTTTTGTCAACATATAGAGTATAGAGCAATGCAGAATCGTCGATTCACGGAATTTCGGGACTCGTGAACCTTAGTAGGAATGAATCGCGAATTATATATTTGTATTTTTACCCTACCAACATTTTAATTATTTATTGTGAATTGAGAATTTATTCAAATTGAGAAGGAGAATGGGAAATTCTTTCACTTATTTGCTCCTACACCAGCGCAAAAATAATTACTTACACAATCCTTGGGCGATGTTGAAGATTTTCAATTTTATAAATGCCGCAAACATGCATTCTTAGAGCTCGAATGTTTAGGCTTAGATCTTATTAATATTGGCGTGAAGCCAGCGTCACGTGGTCCAAAGTTTTCAAAATTAAAAATGGACTTGGGGAGCAAAAGTTTCAGAACGTAACAAATATTGATTTTATTAATTTCACTATTTTCAATGCCTCCAAGGAGAGAGTGTGGAGAATCTCTTTAGTAAAGAAACTCTTTGTTAAACGCTTTATTTAAGAACATCAATTCAAAATTCAAATCATATAATATGTCATCGTCAAATATTTGGACTCACTGATATCTTCATTCAATTCATATTATACATTACTTCTCGATGTCCGGACAATAGTGAAATATTCTCAGTATTTTATATAATATATAACAAATTGACGTAGGTATCAATAGTTTTTTTCATACGATATTTCCATTTTCTATAGAGAATACGGTGAGATAAAAATCAAAATTGAACATTCTCCATTGAGAATTAGGGGAGTCCTTTTTCGAGCAGTAGGACAGCAAAGCCTAAATAAAAAAATATTCTGTGATAAATATTGGAGAGAGGGTGTAAAAAAAACAGCTTGGTAACTCAAAACACAAAACTGAACAACTTTCACTAGAATATACGTCCCGACGTGAAATAAAAGTTGTTCAGGTTCATAAGAGTCATCATGCATAAATATCCACTACTTCATCTTAACTTGTTGTGACTTGAACTCCCAAAACCATCCCCTGGCTATGTCCGTAAAAACAACGGAAGGAGTTAATTATATTGACTATTGCTAATAATAATATTGACTATTACATTTTTAACTAGCAGAAAAAATATGTAAATTCATAGTTTTCCCGATTAAATTTTTTACTTGGCAATTGGCATTCAGTGTAAATTGTAACTGGCAACACTGCGCGGACATCACTAATTCTCTATTCTCTCAAGAAGTCAAGTCACTCAAAAGTGAAGATTGAAAACTGAAAATTAAATATATATAAAATTCGAAATCGAAGTTGGTGATTGAGTTATCTATCTACGTCTCTTTGTCACGTTTGTAATTTCATAAAACTGGATAGGTAACATATTTTCAATCTAATGTGATGTAGTGCTCGATTGCAATTATTATCGTCTTTTAGAAATGGCGTCACCGTCATGCTGTCATCCGGCATCTTTTCAAAGTTGAAATATTCTAAAAATTAATTTTAAGTTGTCGTTTTTGCTTGTGTCGATCGATTTCTATGACATTCACAAATATGTGAATTTAAACCTAATTTGTATTTTCAAAATATATTCGGGTGAGTGATTCTGGTTCTATGTACATACTGTGTTCACTAATGACTTTCTGTACTGATTTATTATGTGAATAATGAATTTTAACTAAAATGTTGTATTTCCAAATATTGTTTAAATCAGTTTTGTCACAGTTAAAATGTTACTATTCCTGAGAAGTTGATTCAAGTTCTATGTAGGTGAATATACATTTTGATTTTTTTTGAGTCCCCGAGGAAAATTTAATTTGTTCCATTCAATATTGATAATTTCACTATTTGACACTATTTTCAAATTTGTAATGATGAGGGCCAGAAGATTTTTCCATTTTTTTATTTGAATTTTATAAGCACTAGAGGAAAATGTGTTACTAAGGGAGTGACACTAGCAGAGTAATGATAAATTAAAGCAGGGAAGTGACAAGCCATTGATTATTAACTAAGAAAGGGGACTAATATTAAATAAAATTAATAAATAATAAATATAGGGTTGTTGCTCTGGTTTTCGGCCTTTTAGTGGTGTTTTCAACTTTAAGGTACTAGAAAATATATTACCATTATTTTATCCCTGTGCTATTGCAGTTTATTTATAGCCTACATAATGTAGTTTTCGTTTTTATAACTCTTTGGTTCCTACAAATAAACCTTTTTTATTTTAAAGTGAAAAATGGGTAAAACTCTGGTTTTCGGCCATAAATTTTAGATTTCGGCCCACAAGAATTAGGTTTTCGTCCACTGAAATAGATAGAATAGAAAGGTGATACAAACTAAAAATAATAAAATGTATTTCTTCCTGTATTTTTATTTACAGTAACATTAATCAAATTATTATTAATCAGGTACCATCATAATTGACAACAATGCAAGTAGATTATTTGAATCACTTATTTTAATGCACCAACATCATTACATATACGGCAAAATATGTTTTATAAAATGTTTTACAGTGTAATAGAGAATTTTTTTAATTTCGTTACTCACTAACAAATTATTAAAATCATTCGTAATGCATTCAAAAAATACATCAATTTGCATCCAATCACTCTCAGACCTTCCGAGGACCCAATGTGGTGGCATGCTATTTGTTTTGGCAGGCAAATATATGGAAAAATTATTACAGTTCGGCCGTTGAGAGAATGCGTTCCTGATGTCTCAGTTGGTCATGACTAGTGACGGGAAATAGTAACACAATTATTTTACTTTTTCAACCGATCTAAGAAAAGAGTAATATAAGTTTCAATGATTGTTTGTCTGGCTTCTAATTTCTAAATATGGGTGGTTCTTCAAAATTTGGTTAACTTATGGCTTAATTTTGACAAAGGTGGTTTAGATGGTTATCAGTAAAGTTTTAATTTTATAAAGTAGATATAATATCTACTTTGCTGTATCTAAAAGGGCCAGTCACTTTACTAAGTATTTAAGCAGAAAATAAAGTTATTTTAAAATCAATGTTCTAGGGACTGACGCCAAAGAGGGTTTGTGTATTTAATTATATATTTATTGCAAAATAAAACTTAACAAAATTCTTAATATGATTGGTAAAAAACCTTCAGCTGTTTTTTAAATATCGGATCGACTTCTTACCTAACTCTCTAAAAAAAATATCAACTCTAAGTAAATTAAAAAGTTACAGTCACAGGCTTCCTTCTATTATCGATAATAACCTTAGCAATTATACTGCACTTTCAGTTTAGTACTTACAAATTCTTAAAGTTTACCGCCTCGTTACTTTTCCTCGTAAATGTGTGGAAGGCAACATTTTCCTTAAGGAGACCTTCTCTGAGCTGTTGGTGACTTTTGGTTGAGTAACACTGCACTCTTATCATTTTTTGGCCCCTAAACTTCATATGGAAATCTTTAACATACTTCTCGAGAGTGTCCCTCATCTTCTGATGGGTCCAATCATCTGCCAACTCTACTACAATAGGGGGGATATTATTAGCCGCCGTTCTTTTGGTGGCATTCAGGTACGGTTCAGACACGTCTTCATCCACGGGAAGAGACCCAAATCGGTTAAATAGTGGTGTCTCCCCTTGGTTACCTCGTTTTCCTTTAGGATTAGGAAGAAACTTCTTGGAAGTTTTCGCTTGTTCTGTAGGCGACGTGTTTCCTCTGGGTCTCTTTTCTGGTACAGACCGCCGATCTGTAGTTGCGGGACTGGAAGATGTAGATGTTTTAAGGTATTTTTCCATTTTGGGCTGACGTATCGGCCATCGATATCGACAATTTGCGATAGCACTTTAGCCCATCACTAGCCAAATGCGGCAAATACGGACAAATATGAAGCTAACTGAGAAGGCGTACGATCACAGCGGCAATCGGGCGCTAACAGCTGTTATTACTTATAACTATATTAAAACTATTGAGTATATTCTTATTATTAGTCTTATCTAATTTATATTACTAATAACCTTAATTTTAATAGTATAGCTATACTTTATGCATTTTGAATCTCTTTTCTTCCAACAGCTAAAACACCTATACGAACCATTTTAATTATAATTGTGCTTATGGCAGTTATAGTTAAGAATCCTGACAATGATGTAAATAAAGATATATAGAAGGCAGGGTCACCAGCTATACTACCTAATATATCTAATGCATGTTTCTGTTTTAATGGATATAATAGATGTTAATGATCCTCTATACTCATACTCAAAACTTATGTCTAATGTAGTATTGATTATAGGAATTGTAATTCTACAGTCTTTCTCTTTTGATAGCTGTATTAGCTCATAGAGGTCATAATTGCAAGAAAGCATTTCTCTATTCCATGTGCAATTAGATTCATATGCTAGTGCTCCTTCCTTTGCAATGTTGGATGACATAATAATTACTTTTGGATTTTCTAGACAGTTATTACATGCATATTTCATAACTGTATTTACTTCACAATGAGGTTTCTCAACAACAAGTTCCTTGAGCTCAACATTTCCAAATGTTATGCCTATGTGTCCAGTGACCCTAGTATGATAAGATATCCATTCTTCTCCATATGTTGTCACTTTTGATATACTTTCAATATCAATCTCATATGGACTATTCTTCTTTATTCTTCTTAATGCAGGTTCATTAATTTCACACTTTACAACACAGCTGTCAACACTACAATCTATAACTTTTGTGTAAAATGGTAATGGTAATGCTAATCAGAGTGCCATAATGGTTGCTAACACTGATTGTGTTAAGCGTCTTAAACACATAGATATAAGGTTCCATTATATTAAAGAGTTAATTAGATGGGGTAAACTAGTTTTAAAATATATAAAAACTGAAGATCAGATTGCAGATATGTTCACAAAAGCAATAAATAAAAATTTGTTGTATAAATTCATAAATATGTGTAACATGTTAGAAGATTGAATTTGTTTTGTTAGTCTCAGTTTAAGTAGATTGGTTTAAACTTTAAAGAGTAGGTAAGTATTATATTGAGGGGAGGGGAGGGGGGTGTTAATATAATTAGTCATTATAATACTTTGGCATCAGTTTCCTTTGTATTTAATATATATGCTTGTTTGCCATATTTCACTAGTTTTATGGTACACTTTGTAGCATTTATTGTATATTGGTTCCATTACCCACTTAAACCAAGTGCAGGATGTTTGGTGCCAACAGAATGAATCACATCCAACTGTGTCAGATTTGCAGCCATAACCATGTGGAAGTAATGTTTCTTCTTTAAAAGTTTTATATCTATACCCAGCTTTACATGTCCCACCGTTCCAACAGTTTCCTCCATGGAGCCTTTTTGCACTCCCATGCTGTCTCTGTATTAACTTTGAAACTACAAGCATAATATGATGATTGATATCTACTTATAGCTTTTGAATTACTAATTTTTAACTCAATTCTATTTCCTTCGACAGTATTGAAACATATAACTGATCCAGTAGTTATTGGTATAGAGTACATATTAACATGTGTACATTGATTACTGTCACATATTTTTCCATTAGATGATAGAAATAGTGTCTTGTCACATCCATAACTTGGTGTGGAAGCTTGTAATGCTAAGCCAACAACCATAGCTTTTGCTGCTTTTTCCCCTAGTCTATGATGAGAGTTATTAAATACTTTCATTTCTATGTCTCTACTGAACTTACTTGCTTCATATCCTTTGTGGCATATCTCTTCATATATTGGATCATCACCAGTTATCTCTTTTCTTAATCTGAGTCTATATTTCTTGATCATATCATTTAATTCATCATTATGTGTTATAATCAATCTAAACAATATAGGGTTTCTACCTCCTGTTATTTTGTTTAGTGCTTTTACTTTCCTAGCTCTTTTCCTATCATTCATGGTTAGATAATAAAACCATATGATAACAATCATCCTCATGAATTGTCTTTTAAAACAAGTTGATATTATTACCCAGAACATAAGTATTGTCAACATTGATAATGCAACTCCAAATACTGGTAGTATCCATTCATTCCTGCATTTCTCAAATTGTTGATTATAAGAACAATACATTCCACAATCTTTACATTCTATATCGACAATTAATGATCCAAATTCATCATCACATTTCCACTTTAATAGTCCTATTATAAAACTATCATGCATATAAGTTGTATCATTTAATATTATATTCTTAGTCATTCCATTTATATTTATATGACACTTGTTGTAATCTGATATAATTAATACTCCATGATTTACTGTAATTCTTGCATGAGCTATGCACACAAGTATTAAAAAAAAGAGCTGCCACTTGCATGTTAATAGTGTTAAAAATCTTTTATATATTGAATCCCTGCGTGCTGCTATTTTGATTTTTGTTGGAATGTTATTCTTATAATTTGTTCTACTTTTCGTAAACGTTTACAGGCTTTTTAAATTTGTAAAATACGAACCCACTCTTAATTATTACGTTAGGAACTGGCAGTTTTTCTAAAACATCTTCGTAAGGAACATCAGCGACATCATTCTCATTTACTTGAAATTCTGTGCCATTATCATTGCAAACTTTGAGGAATATAACTGTCAACTCTCCATCTTCGTCATCATATTTGGAGCAAAATATAGCGATATTCTTTTCTCTTCACAACTAACTTGATCAGAACATAATGTCCATTACCATAGCTCGTTTTAGACTTCCTGCGCATGAAAAAAAAGAATCTGAAATTTGAATTTCAGGAATATTATCATCGTGTCTGATGACGGCGGCGTATTTTGGTCCAAGAATTTATTAGTGTTTCGACGAATCTTGTTTTTCCTGTAATCTAATGAGTAGGCTGTCCATTTTTTTTCGATTCTTTCTTTGCTCACGCGGAGTCATGTTCTTGACACACTTCCTTTGCCCTTTTTTCTTTTTTCCTTAGATATTTCTGTCGTTGTTTTTCTTTGTAATCTGCCAGCAAAACAGGATCGTTTTTAATTTTGTCCAAACGTTTTTTTGCCTGTTCAGACTTTTTTTTTAGCAATTTCTTCTTTGGACAGTACGTTTTTCTTTCTAGGCGCCATATTCTTCTACAACATATAAACTGATTTTATCAAGTAATCCAGGGTTCGCGCAATATGACCGTCAGTCCCTAGATGTTGCATCAGGCCCTAGTCACGTTTACGACGAGGGCTTGACGGGCTCGGGACTGACGAATAACCGCAAAATCAAACATAACCTATTTTTATTTATAATAAACATCAAAACGAGTAGGTGATCAAAATAAATAGGCAGGAAAAGCTCAACTTTACAATAAGTAATGATATCAATTAATTATAAATTATATTTAAACGACTTACCTAGGGCCTGAGAGTTTGACCGGCACAGCCTCAGACCAATAAAGTTTCTTTTTTTGTTGGTCTGAGGGCACATCACGTGTTTCCGTAACGAAGTCTGCGACCGCGCCAAAAACGTAATGACTGACGCCGGTTTTGTCGCATGTACAACTATACCCTATATAGGACTATACCCTTATATGCGCTATGGCGGCGGGAATTTTTTTTTTTTATAATTTTTGGTTTTTGGACCCGCCACGAGGTAGTCCTCACTAACTACGTCATCTTCGGTTCCATGGCCCATGTCCCTAAACAACCTAATTTCTAACTTGCATGGCATAGTGTGCTGGACAGCCGTCATTTTGAAGCCACATTCTTCGCCGGATCGTTAACGGCTCCTCTTCTAGAAGTCCCGGGAGATCGTGTTGCAAGAAATGCAAATAGTTGGTCCCATTTAAGTTGCCCGGTAATTCAAAGGGGCCGATAATTTTGCCGTTCAATATTCCAGTCCAGTAGTTAATTTTGGAATTGGTACTGCGATCTGTCTTCCCGCATTAAATGTGGATTTGATAGCTGCCAGCTATGCAAGTTATGCATATTAAGGTATCCGTCTCTTTTGCAAGTCGATTCGTCGCTCCACAAAATTTTACCAAAAAATTCAGGATCTCTCTATTTTTCCCAGCATTTCTCGGCAAAAAACTAATCTTGCTGGGTAATCCCTCGGCTGCAGTGTCTGTACACGTGTCACGTGGTACGGATGAAACTTAAATTTCTTAAGAGTGCGGTGTGCTGTCGTTTTTGATATTCCAGTGCGTCGTTGTATGTTTCGCATGGAAATGCTTGGATCTTCTTCTATCATATTAAGCACAGTGTCTTCAGTATCAGGATCTTGATTCCGTCCGCTGCTTCTACCACCAACGCCATGACCAGGTATCCTCCCTTCTGTGTAACAGTTATGCACTCTAATAAAGACGCGATAGTCAGGATGACGCGCGTTCGGATATCTCTGCCGATAGAGTGCTGCGGCGGCACTAGCGTTACCGCTGCATTCTCCATAAATGAAATGAATATTAGCATATTCTTCGGGTGTATAGTGAGTTCGTGACATCACACAGTCTGGTTGATGAGCACAAAACAATGTCCAGTAGAATGCCGAGTCGTCACAAATATCACCAAACAAACAAAATCCAATCAAAATGCACAAGTCGGGAGTCCAATAAAATGCCAAGCCAAATAGTCGTTCGTATTAAACCACGTCGAATTAAAGATAGATGAGCACATGCGAAGTCGGGAAGGTCGAGCTACGCACTAAACTTTTCTATTACAGAGTAAACATTTCCAAACAAAAGAATTCAATCATACAATAGAATCTGTCGTCCCTTTTACTCGCATTATTCCCAAATGCCGTTTGTCTCGCTCAAACAACTCAGGATGGGTCCTATGCGTCAGAGCAGGTAGTAAAGTACCTAATTAAAAGTCGGCGAAGGGTTCTCATTTAAGAAAAAGGCAAGTTATTTAACTAAAAACTATCTAATAAGTATTTTGCAACTTCTTTAAAATACACCTATTTCGATACAATAATGATCATAACTTGGTAACTAATGATAAAAAGTGCATAGTGTTGCACAGTTTTAGAATCCTTATTAAAAAGGCAAATTTATTAAATAGTTGGCCACACAGGCCCAATACATTTTTTTTACACCACAGATGCTCAAACTTAAACAAATAAACTGAACTGAAATAAACTCAAAAAAATTAAATTATCTTTAGGGACATCCTGTAAATTACTACCAATAGTAATAGAAAAAAATTAAGTTGTTTTTTAAACATCAACATTAGTGAACACATGGCAAAAAAAAAACCGGTGCTATGACTTAATCTGTGGACGTGATGCTCCCAAATGTGTAGAAAAGGGGGATTTTCTAGGTTTTACTAAATAGTGAGGTATACCTGAACCGTTTGAGATAGAAAAATAAAAAAATTGTTTCCTGGGTGGCTGACCTCCCCACCACCCGCACATGCAGGTATATCCACTCATTACAGGACACCCTGTATATAAAAAAAAAACTCTACAATAAATAATTTAATAAAAGGAAGACTAGGAGCGAATCACAGATTCCGTTGATTTTTATATATGTTGTAGAGTAGTCTCCCCTCAATTACCAGGTAAAATGGTAAGACGCTCTTCGCTTTCATTTCCGAGAAAAATGAATTTATAGTTTAAATCCACTCGACTCATTTTTTTCCAAATTTATTTATTACTCGACTCATTTTTTCAAAATTTATTTATTTTTATTAAATAATTTGTTATTTTAATTAATATTTATTAAAAAATTGCAATATGGTATACTAGTATACATTTTAAACATTATAAAGTATTATATATAAACATTGATAATAACAGTCTTGAAATTTAACTTATTCACTCTGTATCAGATTCATTTTCACATACACATTCATCCGGATGATATTTATCATAAAAACATTGAAAACACAAAGTTTTGTCACATGTCACTGCACATTTGATAAAGCTTATATTATTACAATTGTATAGTTTCTTTCAAATAGTTGTTGAAAAACATAATTCATTAACATTCATAAAAATTTCTCTTACATCAATCAATTTGGGACGAACCAAGGATATTGAATCATTGCTTTAAATTTCAATGAACTCAATTGATGTAAAACGAGAGAGTGAATTTTCATGATGTCTTCTCTAGATGTTATTTCCCTGTTTGCTCGTAACAATTCTGGAGCATTTTGAAGTTTTTTAACAAATATTTTTACTTGTCGAAAGAAGTACGCATCACACGGTTGACAAATAGGCGTGCATTTCGGTGGTATGACAACTGTACAGGAAGCTGTTCCATTTTCGTTTTCAAAAATGTCGTCATATAGGGCCGAAACACATAACGCAAACTGCTTATTTTTGCGGCGCCGCAACGCCAAAATCGGCAGTTGCGTTGCCGCGTTGCGGCGTCGCGAAACAGGGCATTATGGTAGGGCAACCATTTTCTCGTGATTTTTGAGTGTGGATAGACGTCTCTCTGCGATGGATCGTAATAAACTTATTGCTTATTTGTTATTAAGAAGACATTATTCTATCTTAAAAATACGGCAAAGAAGATACTGGATACATCCATTAAGTAAGGGTATGAATCCAAATGGCGAGTTCTTTTCTAAAAAATACGAAGCATTAAAGATAGACGAAAAAAAATTTGTTGCCTACTTTAGAATGAGTATATCATCATTTGAAGAGCTATTAAGCGAGTTATCAAAATATATACAGAAGAAAAAAAATAAAGGAAGAAAACCAGTTACTGCTTTGGAAATGCTGGGCTTAACTTTAAGGTAAAACAAATAGGTTTCTTATTTTTTTTTATTGATGTTTATGGCACTCGGAATCAAATGTTTAGTTTTATTTGTACCCCTGGCTTTATACACCTGTGGTACTAGCGGGGTGTCGATAAAAATTTTGCATCACTAGTGTTCATGGTTTGGGGGTACCTAGTGGTACAAAGCCAGGTTCAAATGAAACAAGACAGAATCAAATTAAGCTTTTTGCATTATACAATTTTCTTACTTTAAGAATACTTTAATAGGCCTTAAAAAATGTAATGATCAATTTAAGAAAAATCAAACTCCTCATCTTGTGAAACATAGGAAGTAGCTGACGTTTCGTCCAGTAAAAATGGTGAATTTATTGGACGTTGTTGGTTTGATGATGAGGTAGTCCTCTGTTCAGTAATCGAACTTCCAGGAGTAGAAGTGTGGTAGCCACTCTGAACCGTATTATCGTATCTCATAGTTGAATATCCTTGATTGTAACCCTGATGCTGATATTCTTGATTATAGCCGTGATGTGTATTTTGATGAATTGAAGGTTGAAGAATGTCGGTTAATATTTGAAGCACCCGACTTTGAAATATCAATGTTTGATTCTCATTTAACGATTGTAGAGATGGTAAAATCCCCTTGAAAAAATGCAAATGTCTATTCTCCGGTGTTTTTAATATTGCCAATAAATCTTCTTCAATATCATCCTTATCATCTGCCTTTCGTTTTCGTGGTTGACTTTTATAACGAGGCAATGCCGTTATTTCATTCTCAATATCTCCTTCCGCTACGCATAAACTGGAATCAGTTGCATTTTGTGAAACCTTTTTCAAAAACTGTAATTGTTTATTCAAGTGATATTCTTTAATTTTTGCAGCTCCAGCTCCTGATCGATTGGCATCTTTTAGTTTTTTTTGATATTTAGCAAAATTATCTTTTATGGCCTTCCACTTCTTGACTAAATCATTACCTGCAACAAAAAACTTCACAAGTGAAAAATAGTAATAAAGACTAAAATTCCCTAGATTCCATTTATACTACATATAAAATTTGATATAACTTTCATAAGTACTTTCGGTCCATCCAATTTCATATAAATGGCTGGCCGCCGAAAAAGAATAATTTTCTGCTTTTTCTTGACTTAGGCAAGTTAAAAACTGATTGACTTTGCCTAGAACAACCATAATGTAAAATATTTATTGAGTACTTCTTTGAAAAACTACCTGTCTATCTTTGAAAATCTATTCCTTTAGCAACACTATTACCTGCGCGGTTTGAGTTTGATTATACCTACATTTGTATTATTTTATTATTTGCCTACTAATTATTATTTCATTTTAGATTTCTAGCAACCGGCAGTGACTTTAAAACCATGCATACGAATTACTTCCGAGGAGCAAGTACAATAGCAAAAATTGTAAGGACAGTTTGTCGCGCCATATGGAAACATCTATCAAGTCAAAATATACCTCCTATAACAAAACAGGTTCTAGAAGATGTCGCTATTGAGTTTGACAAGAAAGCAAATTTTCCTAACTGCATAGGAGCTCTTGATGGTAAACATGTCCGTATTACATGTCCTGCGCACAGTGGATCACTGTTTTACAATTATAAGGGCTATAATTCAATAGTTTTATTAGCTCTTGTAGATTCTAGATATAGATTCATTTTTGTCGATATAGGAGCGTATGGCAAGGAAAGTGACTCCACCGTTTTCCAGAACTCTAAACTTTATGATTTGATTATGACACGCAAATTACCTATTCCTGTACCAAAGCCTTTACCAGGTTCTCAAAATGAAACTCCATTTGTTTTTGTAGGAGATGAAGCATTCTCAATTTCGAATAACGTCATGCGCCCTTACTCAGGAAAACATTTGTCGGTACAACAAAGAGTTTACAATTATCGACTGAGTCGTGCCCGAAGATATGTCGAGTGCGCTTTTGGCATCCTAGCCAATAAATGGCGCATATTTCATCGATCTATGAATGTGCAATACGAATTTGCGACAGACATTATCAAGGCATGTTGTGTAATGCACAACTTTGTTTTGAATCGAGATGGAGTACAAGCGACCGATGACATTATCTTTGATGATTCTGATCTGCAAATGTTGCATTTGCCCACAGCAAATGAAAATAATTTAAGCCCACATCTAATACGGAATGATTTTTGTAATTACTTTTCCAGTGATGTTGGCGTCCTAAGTTGGCAATTAAACAAAATATGAATGTTCGTATACCTACTCAGTTCAAAATACAAATAATACCTTAATACATTTGATTCAAACTATTTAACATGTTGTGAACTGCGAATAAACAATTTAAATGGCAATTTGGTTTTATTTATAGTATTTGTTTACCTTTTTGAATAAGAGCGCGAGAAAAAAATATAATTTTAACTTAGAGAAAATCTTTTGCATAGGGCATTAAAATAAATGGTGTATTTCATATGATTAAAAAAAAAAGATACATGCTACTTACATTAAACTACAATTTAAACCGCGGATCAGATTTTTACGTTTTTACTACAGTAAAAATTGTAGTTTTATTGTGAATAGTGATCGCGTAAACCTAAGACCAATGATATTAAATAAAACAAGTAGCCTAAGACTATATGTTACTACTTACCCAGTTTTGATTTTTCGGTTGAGTTTTTTTCCTTGTAATCAACATAAACGATCTCACAAATGCTTTTCCATGCTTCTTGTTTTATAAATTTGTCTTTATAGGTTTCGTCACTAGTATCCCACAAACAACGGTGTTCCTGAACCGAAGATATAAACAGATCGACGTCAACGTCAGACATTTTAATTTTAAAACTGCTTCTCGGTTGACACGTGTTGTTTGCAAGAGTGTTAGAAACAAACTGCATCCTTGTCAACAAGTATGACGTCATAACGCTGGAATTCACGTCGTGCGTTGCGGCGCCGCACCGCTATAGCGCACTGCCGATTTCAGCGGCGCGGCGCCGCAACGCGCTTATGTGTTTCGGCCCATAATGTAGTGTCAGTTTGACCACCCCATGAATCAATAATTAAAAACAAATTCTTTTTCTGAACATACGGTAGCATACAAGATTTTAAAAACTTAACATATTCATGTTTTGTTAACTTTCCTGATTTCGTACACGTTACAATGACATTCTTAAATTTATTACACAACTGATCGATTTTCTTTGTTACTAATGGACCAAATACTCCACTTGGTTCACGGAAACAAATAAACACAAATGGTAATATTTTTCCCGACGCTGTAATAGCATTAAATGCACTAGATAAAAACGGGAAGGCAGCATTCATTGCCCACTGCTGCAATGTTCTCGTTGTCACCTTCAAATAAGTAAAACAAAAAAAAAATAAGTAAGTACTGTTCTATTTTTTTAATAAAATATTTATTTTATCTTTATTGAATTTAAAGTCTTTCATACCTGTTCCATACTAGATCGAGCTTCTACGAATTTTTCGTATGGTGCTCCCACATTGCCGTTATAAAATGTTTGTAAACATTTTATAACACCAAAACATTTACTAACAAATGTTAACAATTGTTGCACTTTGTTAGAAACTGTTACATGTTATAAGTGCTATATATAACATTTTATAACATCTAGTATTGGCTCGCAGTTTGGTTTCGCCTTCTGAGGGCCGAGGACGTCTACACGAAAATGGAAGAAGATTTGCTCATTGGAATAGCTTTTATTTTTTGTTTAAAAAAGAAGAAAAAGCGCTCTTATTGGATGCGCCAAACGCTAAAAGCTAGAGGAAAATATAGTGCCACAGACTATCTCAAGGATTTGGGTATTGACGGTTGCTTAAAAGATTTTATAAGAATGAACAGTTCCGAATTTGAATATCTACAAAATTTAATTGGGGCAAAAATAGGCAAACGAGACACTACATTTAGAAAATCTGTAAGTGTGACGGAAAGACTTGCGGTAACGTTAAGATTTTTGGCAACTGGTAGCAGTTATAAAAGTCTTGGAAATGTGTTCAAGTTGTCAGACCAAGTGATATCTATTATCGTACCAGAAGTGTGCGAGGCTCTCAATGAGGTCAAAGTCAAAGTCAAAGTCAAAATATCTTTATTCATTGAAATCATATTTGATCATTTTGAATCGTCATTTTTTTTATGATGTAGTTTACAGAAAAAAAAATTATTGTAAAAAAAGTAAAAATAATATAATATTTGGTTTTATTAAGACAGAGTTAGAGCAGGTTCATTCCCAAGCTTTTTTATCATCTAAGTAATCCGTTATTTTATAGTATGCTTTTTTATAAAGTTTTCTTTTAATTGTGTTTTTAAATTTATTCACTGACAATTTAAGCATATCACTTGGGAGTTTATTATAAAAGCGTATACATTGCCCTTTAAAAGATTTACTAACTTTATGGAGCCTACTAGTGGCAACAGCGAGTTTATCTTTATTCCTAGTATTAAATTCATGACTATCACTGTTTTTCTTAAACAAGTTAATATTTTTGTGTACATATATCAGATTTTCATAAATATATTGACATGTGACTGTCATTATATTTATCTCTTTAAATTTTTCACGGAGTGATTCTTTGGGACCCATATTGTAAATTGCACGAACAGCCCTCTTCTGCAGTACAAAGACGGTGTTAACATCTGCAGCACCCCCCCACAACAGTATACCATAAGACATAATGCTGTGAAAGTAGCTGAAATAGACTAACCTAGCTGTGTCTACGTCTGTATAGAGGCGGATCTTTTTGACAGCGTATGCTGCAGAGCTGAGTCTCTTCGACAATGCATCAATGTGAGGGCCCCATTGAAGCTTACTATCGAGGGTTATACCTAAGAATACAGTGGAGTCCACAAGTGCTAACTTTTCGTTTTTAATTATAATATTAGCTTCTACTTGTTTAACAGTTGGCAATATAAATATAATACATTTTGTTTTCTTCTCATTAAGTAGAAGATTATTAACATTAAACCACTTTACTACCTTAGAGATTGCATTGTTTACATCGTCAAAATTGTTTTGTCGTCGCTTAAGTTTAAATAAAAGTGACGTGTCATCTGCAAACAATACAACCTCATGATCGTTCACATAATGGGGCAGATCATTAATATAAACTAAGAACAAAAATGGTCCAAGTATTGAGCCTTGTGGCACACCCATCGTAACCGCTGACCCCGGGGAACGCTTTCCATTCACGTCAACTACTTGGACTCTATCACTCAAATAGGAAGTGAGAAAATCCAAAGCAACATCCCTAACACCATAGCAGCGAAGTTTCCTGATCAATGTGTCATGGTGTACACAGTCAAATGCCTTGGACAAATCACAAAAAACGCCCAGTGCGTCATGCGATTCCTCCCAGGCACCAAAAATGTGTGTAATCAACTCAACACCAGCGTCAGTGGTTGAACGACCCCTAGTGAAACCGAACTGTTTACTGTGTAATAAGTTATGAGTATTAAAATGCCATAACAATTGATTTAAAATTATTTTTTCAAAAATTTTACTAAATGTGGGTAATACGGAAATAGGTCTAAAATTACCGGGGTCGGAAAAATCACCTGATTTGAAAAGTGGAGTTATTTTACTGTATTTCATTAGATCAGGGAACACACCACAGTCGATACATTCATTGAAAATTAAAGCTAGTTCAGGCGCTAATATGTCAATTAGTGGCTTTACGACGGTAATAGAGATGCCCCAAAGGTCTGTTGATTTCGTAACATTTATAAGTTTAAAAGCTTTAATGATATCATCACTATTAATGTAGTTAAATTTGAATTGAAATTTGCACTCCGTTACATTTTGCTTCAACAGTGATTCTGCTATTAGGGGAGAGGAGTTTAAAGATGTAGTGGTGGAGACTGGAATGTCTGTAAAAAAATGTTCAAACGCTTTAGCTACCACATCATCGCGATTGATGGATGTATTGTTAATTTTCAAGTTAAATTTATTATTACTAGTTTTAACTCTTCCAGTCTCATTATTAATGATTTTCCAAGTCGTTTTTATTTTATTTTGACTATTTTTAATTTTTGAACTTAAATAGCGCGATTTTGCTTCACGACAGACATTTTTAAAAATTTTTGAATAATTTCTGACTTTTTTTTTAAACTCCTCACTGAAATTGTATTGCTTATCACCATAAAGATCATACAATTTCAGTCTACTTTTATGTATGCCCGCTGTTGCCCATTCACAAAACTTTGTGGTGTCTGAGACCATGATAGACTTGGATGTAAAAATGGAATTGAAAACATTACTAAATTTATTAAAAAATGTCTCATATAGGTAATTTGGATTATTATTGTCATACCTCAATGGAAGTAGAGATGACAAATTTAATCTCAGTTTTTCCAGTCTATCCATAGTCATTGGTATATACATAATTTTTCTCTTAACAGGGTTTCTTGTTTTAATTTCTAGTTTAATAAATTGGCCAAGATGGTCAGAAGGAAGGTTACAAATTAATTTCCTATTAATAATATTAGCATTTGCATAAATATTGTCTATACATTTGGCTGAAGTGGCAGTTATTCGAGTAGGCTCCATAAATTGAGGCATTAAGCCAAAAGATTTAAATAAATTAATTATTTTGGTAGTTATAGAATTATTTTCTAATATATTGACATTAAAATCACCACATGCAATAATATTTTTATTCGATTTAGTTATTTTATGTAAAATTTCTTCCATAATTTTTTCAAAAATTTCAAAGGAAGCAGAAGGTGGGCTATATATGCTTACAACTATGAACCGCTCCAACTCTACACATGCTATTTCAATATGTCTTTCTACAGAGAGATGAACTATATCTAGGCGTTCCTTAGAGTTTATTTGTTTATTAGTTAATATTAAAGAACCACCACACTCAGCCCACACTCTGCAGAAAGAACTACCAACTTTGTGATTACTGAAATTAAACATGACCTCATGACTTTTAAGAAAATGTTCAGAAATGCACATGATATCAATGTTGTTTGAGTTCATAAATAATTCCAGCTCTAATATTTTACTTTTAATTCCTTGGATATTTTGATGTACCAAGTTTGTGTATTTTAAATTTTTACTATTTATTGACTGATTATTTTCTGTATTTTTTAAAAAATTATTATTTGACTTTGAAATGCTAGAGACTTCCTCTATTGTCCCGTCATATGATTTAAATGATACTGCTCAATAAAAGCAGTATGGTTAGCCAAGTTTTTGGCTGTTATTGTAAAATAATATGATAGCGAAATAGCTACCTGTCGCTTATAAAAACTAGGAAGGTAATATCTACCTTCAGTCAAATAATATTTTTTACTAACAACATTGTTAGAGTCAATTAAATGAAATAAATTATTATTGCATGATATTGTATGCAATGTCATATTTAACTTATATCTAAAGTTATTTTCTGCTTGTGACAAGCTGTTGCTGTAGGGGAATGTAAACATTACAATTTTATTTACTTGTAATGTAACTAAAGAATCAAAGTATTTTATTAAATCTGATTTGTTTACATTACCCCTATTACCAAGCCATATGATTAGGTTTGTTTGAGGATTAAATTTATATTTCATTATCATATCCATGATTTCATGAAGATTTGAGTCTGGCAAACAATAATTTATGACCGAATGTCCCATCTTCATATTTAGTATTTGGCCCATACCCTTTCCAATTTCATCACTGAACATAACAGTTTTATAATATTTTGTTTTATTTAAAGTTGTGGAACTGAGACACTGCTTCGGGACAGGTGAGGCAGGACACACCGGCACTGGACTCTCAGAGCGCTGGCAGTCACATGTGTGATTGGCCACTAATGAGTCAAAACGCTCTTTGTTACTATTTGATAACTTTAGCAATTCATCCAAGGCCAGAGAGTACTCCCTTATTGCCTCTTGTGACTCATCATAGAGACTAGTAATGGATGTCAAAGACTCCTCAGCGCTAGCTAATTTGGACTGAAGTTGCTGTATCTCAGTTTCATACCTTATTTTATTACTTTCTAATTTAAGTGTATACAACTGCAACTCATCTATTGTTTCTACTTTTTGTTTCTTATTTTTAATCTTACTTACTAAATATTTTTGATTTTTCAACATTTTTCTAGTTTTTTGAATAAATTTATTAATTTTAACATATTTTTTAAGTTTGTTTTTGCTAGTGTTATTCTTGTTGCACGCCGAAGCAATATCCACTGACTCATTATTGGTCAAATCTATTGTTACAGTAGGAATATTACAGCGTGCATCAAGAAAGTGGCCAGGTGCCCTATCAGCTGTTACTAGTTCATTAAATAAACTTTGGGTTTTCAGTGTGGCTGAGCAAAGGGAGGCTTCTTCCAGGAGTGTGATTTGTTTATGTGCATCACATAACTCCTTCTCTAAAATGGATGTTCTCCGTAGGGCCTGTTCATACTCAACTCCACACTGGTCGAACCCTTGAATAATTTTTTCAAGCCTATCCCGTTCTTCAATAGCTAATGTGCACTCTGAGTGCAGTACAGACAATTCATTCTTCAGCTTTTTGTTGCTATCTAGCACATCTAATACAAGTTTCTCATTATCCTCTCTTTCTAACGTCAGCTGAGAACACAGATCCTTGGAAGCCTTCAATTCGAGCAAAACTTGTTGGAGTTTGGACTCCTCTTGGCGTGACAAGGCTCTACGTGTCAACATTATGAAAAGATAAAAGTTGTTTCTTCAAAATGAAAAGAAAAAAAAAAAAAAAACAACTGAAATCCCCAAGGAAATGTGAACAAGCTGAGGGCATACAATTTGAAACCTTTGTGTACTTACGTGCCGCTGTATATACTTATTAAATGGGAAATAGTATCCCAATGGCACCAATCCACACAAAAACGGAACACAAACACTTCAAATCGAGAAAACAATGATCAAATTCAAATTTCCTAACCGAAATGCACCGCTATATTGTTTGGCCAAATTCACTTTATGTACTCATAGAAAACCGATAAAACACTTGTACAAGGCATTTATAATGTATTAAAGCGATGAATCTGGAAAAGGGCTTATAAAAACGCAAAAATCAATTAAAAGGAAATAAATAAAAAACGGGACGTTTGAACAGCTGTTACTCGTAGGGTTGCCACAAGCCAAGCCAGGTTTTAAAGGAATACATACAGGTAAGTCAAACAACATTTTTAATTATTTTTTTATTTACTTTTAATATGATCTAATCTAATCATACTTTAGGTAGGTACCTACCTTACCTTACTAATAATTTTTTTAATAATTAACAAACCAAACATGTATTTTTTAATTTTTGATTGATTCCAACAAATCGTTAAATGATTGGGTCGAATCTTGGCTTGATTCCGATAAATTAGACGGACTCTGTGTTCTTGCGCTGGTACGAGTATGTGTCCTGGAGTTATCCGAAGAACTGGTTTCAAATGAAGCCGAGGGACTCGGTGCGGTGTAGTATCCTCTCGAGCTACAGTCAGCATTATTTTCCGAAAAAGTGGATAGATTTGGTTCAGAGTTGTATCCCCAGGAACTACTAGCGGTTGGGTCTGTAAAGGTTGTTGGAAAATCATATTGTCCCATTGTCGCATTGTACAAAATATTGTTAATGTGATGTTGAGCAGTATTCTTAGCATGACTGTTTTTTATTTGTTTCAGTTTCATCGAGACATACTCTCCAAATGCGTCATTTTCATCCCTGCTTTTTCTAGATTCGTACATTCTTTGTAAAATATTTACAGCTTCTTGTTGTGTTGGATCTTGTTCTACTTCAGGCCGTCTTCTTTTCCGAAATGGTTTTGGGGTGGCGAAAGGCGTGCCCGTAGTTTCATCAGTGACAGTATTTCCTGTTTCGTTCAAACTGAGAGTGTTTTCTGAAGCAATTCTGTTTTCTTCGTTACCCTGAAAGAATAGAATTAAACGATAATTTCAAGTTATAGGCGCGTCAAATTAGCTAAAATTGTAAAAAAATCTATAACCGCGATTTTCTTTTTCTATTACTTAACAACCCTTAACTGAAATCATATTTTTTTATAGTGTATTCTATTAATATTTCATACTTAATAAAAATATCCAATAAAATTTGTTAGAATAACGAGTTATAAATTTATTTTTCGCGCCTATTTCTTAATCTTCTATTTTTGTTCCAGATACCAACAACACCTCAAGAGTGGCTACACGTGGCAAATTCATTTGAAGAAAAATGGAATTTCCCAAATTGCTTAGGAAGTATCGATGGAAAGCACGTAGCCATACAAAAGCCAATTGATAGCGGCAGTGAATATTACAACTATAAAGGATTTTACAGCGTTGTACTTTTAGCGATAGTGGACGCAGAATACAACTTTCTGTACGTGAATATTGGCTGCCAAGGACGCATAAGTGATGGCGGAGTTTTCGCAAACACAAAATTTCGAAATAAAATTAACGACAATAGTTTGAAAATACCCAGTGACAGCTCACTACCAGGCAGAAACAAACCTGTTCCTTATGTGTTCGTAACAGATGATGCGTTCCCTTTAGAAAAACACTTATTAAAACCTTTTCCAGGACCACAGGATAGCAATTCTAAGGAAAGAATCTTCAGTTATAGACTGAGTCGTGCGAGGAGAACAGTAGAGAACGCATTTGGGATTTTGTCAGCCAGATTTAGAGTTTTACGAACTACAATATTATTAGATCCAGAAAAAACTACTACTTTAATTATGACATGCGTGCTACTGCATAATTTTATAAGAAAAACTGAATCGAGCATGATTTACGCTCCATCTCAATACTATGATGGAGATGACATAGTAACTGGTACACGTATCGATGGACAATGGAGATTAGAACAGCAGCAATTAACACCACTTGAAGCATGTGAATCCCTGACAGATGATGGCAAAGAAATAAGAAAAGAATTCGCAGAATATTTTTCAAATGAAGGGTTTTTGGACTGGGCATCTAAATATTATTAAAAGACGTCATCGACAGTTAAACTTGGAATATTTTTGCCTTTAAGGAACATGAGTTTTTTAAATGCAAACCATTTACTTGACTCATTAGCTCCTGCACCAGATTTATTAGATTTACATTCTCGGTTAAATTGACCTACGAGTGATCGAATCTTTTTTTCAATTACTTTTTTATCCATATTAAATTCACTGGCAATTTCCATCCAAGCATCGTGTTTTTTATTTCGGTCTTTGTAGCTCTCTGACATCGTGTTCCATAGTACTTCTCTTGCTTGAAACATTTCAATCAGTTTGTAAACATCATCGTTATTCCAATTACCGGACATATTTTATTGCTTGGCGCACGCGCAACCACTAATACACACGCACAGCGATGCACGCTGACACAAAGGGACTGACAAGCGAGACACCACGCGCAGCGACCTGCGTACTCTAACCCCCACCGCACCGCACCGCCTATCCCGCCATCACCCTTATAAAATGTTTACAAACAAAAGATAACACATGTTTTATTTTGTTATAATTTGTTTTGTTATAAAATGTTTACTAACATTACTAAACATTTTCTAACATGAAAATTTATTTGTGATTAAATGTTTGCTAACAAATGTTTACTAACGTTATTAAACATTTTCTAACGGCAATGTGGGAGCACCTGTAGGTTTCATGATCAATAACCTTCCATTTGTCAAAGTGCGTACCACCACGTTTAACATCTTCTTTCCATTACATACATTATAAATTTTGCTTATACTTCAAGCATGATACACCCTTCTTATGAAGGGTTTTCAAACTCCATTTTGGATGCGCTTCAGCAATAGCAACTGCTCTTTCTTTATACCATAGTGGAATATAATCACGAGGCTCTGGTGAAAATTCTTCAGCTACGAAATCCTCATGATCTTCTGGTACACCAATGCACTGAATATACCAAATATTATATCATCTTAAACGTAACGTAACGTGACCACATGTGCGTTGGAAAGTTACCAAAATTGACCAAGTTACGCAGTTGTCTTTTAGCTTCAATTACCACATCACGATTATTATGTGAATAGAGAATGTCATCATTATTTAAAATAGAAATAGCCTTGTTGCATGCTTCGTATTCCGAAAAACACTTTTTGAGCTGTTCGCATTTAGTTTGCAGAACAATAAGGTCAGAACCTGAAATTTGTTGCATGCTAAAAGCATGAATTCTGGTGATATTGCACTTTACATAAACTCGCTCCGCCACGAGTTCCTTTAATTTTCTTTCCATTTTTGGAAATACGTCCACTCCACTCTCCTATTATAATATGCAATTTTCTTATTATATATTTTAATACAAAATAAAATGGAAGTATAATTTTAACTTGAAAGAAAGCCTTTGTAAAAATCCTAATACTAAAATAAAGATTACATTGTAATATTGAAAATAAAAATTAAAAAATTAAACCACAATATCTGTCGAGTTTTGACCCATCTTGGTTTTGGGCATAGAATAAGGAGGAGCAGAAGGAATAGTCATCCACCCAGAAATTTCATTACTGACTTTAGCTCTTAATTTTCGAAATATAATCCTATAATAAATTAAAAAACCAATGCATATGATGAGGACTCCAAGAGTTCCTACAACAATCCATCAGGTATAATGATGCGGGGGAGACCAAGGAGCTTCTCTCAGCTGAAGGATTTTAGATTCAGGTATCCAATTAGTAACAATAAGGTCTTCCAAACTTTCGTGTTGAATTGGTAGCGTCAAATTAATGACAATTTCATACCCAGTTTTCATCATTCATCGATTCTTGAGACAATTGATATATTTGTCCTCCAATATGAAGATAATCTCCATCTTGGGAGGTGAGCACAAAGGGGACATCACTTTTATCAATATGATTGTGTACAATGAGGTCTCTTCCCTGAGAGATCATAATTTCTCCTGAAATATTAGATGCACTTACAAGAACTCCTCCATCAAATGACACAACATCTAGTTGTGCAGATGAGGTCAAGTCCCATTCACATTGAGATGTAGGAGTTTTATCTTCTATTATATGTCTTAAACATGCATTAAACTCAGGTTTAGTCTGCTTCGGGCATAGTGTTAATGTTAACATCTCTTTGCATGCGGTAGGGGGAATTTCCCAACAGTTACCTTTACTCTTACAGGCAACTACGTCGGGAAGATTTAATCGTCGAAAGCCATTCTCGATTTTGGAATGTGTAGTAAAGACCCGCATTAGAGCTGCTGATCTATCCATTAATATTCTAGGGAAGATCATAACTCCAGAGACAATAAACATAGCTACAAGCTAAAAGCTTATAAAAAATGATGATGATCGCTACTCTGCTAAAATACGATCACATGAAAATGTATGTATGAAACAAAATTAATAGTCAACAACTAAACATTTCCCGAACACCTTGTTTATTTTCGTTTCGCGAACCATTCGGCTTTTGAACACAGCTGCAGCAAGTGATCGTAAAGTAATCAATTGACGATCATTGAAATAATACTAAATTAATCAAAAAATATTTCCGATCGCTAACTAACCAGAATACGATCATTTCAAGTTGATTTTTCCGTATGGAAAAAATAAAATATCGGCAACAGGTCATTTCCCGATCACTTGGTTTCTCATCATTAAAAAGCATATATATTTGTGATTATTTTTCATTTTAAGCCGATCGCCATCTGATATATAAACTAAACATGTTATGTTGGAACAAAATAAATATTAATATTCCCGGCAACACCATGCAACATTCAACAAAAATAAGACCAAAACCGCCCATTTACGATCACTTGATCGTAAAATAAAAGAAGCATAGTTTTACACGGCCCACGGCGATCACCTTATATTATAGTAAATTCTTAATTTTTTTGATGAATTGGCACATAAGACGAAAATATAACTGTATCTCATGACCACACACATATAAAAACGTGTTTTACTTACGATTCAATGGTCAAGTCCCACTATTTTTTTCTTAACATTTGTCACGCATGCGCACCGGGTCGATTTTGTCAGCTCACTGATCGAAAAATAACATATTTGGCTAGATAGAGATGTGACACGAAAGAAAAGGATAAATGTATCATATCTTTTTATGCAAAATTAACACTAATCGCAGAGTAATACGGCTATTTTAGAAGATTTTTCAAAAGTGATCGTGAGTAGGTGGTGATCGGTGAACGGGTCGAATCACCCTACTAAATAATGTGTATTACTAATTATTGTTAATATTTAAATTTGTAGAGCATTTGGAATATGGAAGCGTCGTTTTCCTGTTGTGGCATTAACACTGCGCTTATCCTTGCCTAAAGTTCAGGCCATAATTATTGCCACTGCGGTTCTGCATAATATTTGCAGAAATTATAAGTTGGAGGGAATTCCAGCAGAGGTTGATATTCCAAATACTAAATGGAAAATGTTCCCAACAATGAAAATCAAGACATAACAGAACGAAGAAGTCTTATAAATAATTATTTTACATAATGAATAAAATATTCTATTACCCTTGTATTAGTTATTCTCTCATAAATCATACTTGTTTTTACACTAACACAAATTAAGAGAACTGTAGTTGAGTAGCTTTTTATTTCAGTAGAAAGCTACTCAACTAGGCTAGGCTAAAGAGCCTAATTATTTTAAATATTTCTGTAATAATTTATATATGTGGATAGCACAATAAAACAGCATTTCATACTTATGCATTTGTATTTAAGAATAATTCAAGTCACTGTTTTCCTAATATGTCAATTTCTAACTGTAATTTTTCTTTTTCTAGTTTAAGTTTATCATTTTTTAAATTGATGTTTATAACCTTTGCTTCTAATTTTTGTTTTTACTTTATAGTAGTCGGCTATGGCCATATTTCTCTTCACTTTACTTTCTTCAATTTTTGGGTTTTTTTTTTCACTAAAACAATAAAAGTGTGTAAGTTATCAGTCACATAGTCTTAACTCAATCAATATGTTGCTACGGGTGTCCAGCGAGATGAATAAAAGACTGCGGAAGCCGCATAGCCAAAATGATTGATTTAATACGAAATACTAATAATAGGCATTATGAGTAGGTCGCGCATGGCGAGTCAATAACCTAAGCAAATAAACATTACATATTATATTATTTTAAGCCGCTACAAATATAAGCAAATTTATTTTTTATTGCATAACACAGTATCATAAATATTTTAAATCAACAATACCTGTCCTCGGTGTCGAAAATAAAAACTTTTTTTGGAGAAAGGTTTGTTTCAGTACAAATACCTTTGCTTGTATTAGGCAATGGTATTTGTCCTGCCGCTGTGTCTTTAGTAGATCGTGGCCATAGGATCATGTTTTCTTACTTCTTGCTCTGGCATTGATGCTCTAGTAAATTTGGATGGATTATCTGGATTATCACCATCATGACCACAACTACCCCCAGCAATAACAATGCTTTCTTCTTTATCACCCCCAAATGGCACAGAGAAACCGTTAACAGTACTCAACCTAAGTAACCCAGCCACTCTGTCTAAAATGTCATCGGGGGGTATATATTCAGCAGGACCTCCACCTGTCTGCAATGAACATAAACGTTAAACTCTGAAAAATAAAGAATTGGCACCTTGGATTCGTAGTTTAAGATCCAACCGCCGTCTTGATGTAATTTCTTCATTTTCGATACCCTGTAAATGAATTTTGTTAGGCGGGCTTTGACGATGCCACGTTTTTTGATTAAATCCTTTATGCGGGAATCATCACCTACGACTAGCGTTGGTTTACTATTGATTGGCGACTTATCGTGAGGCATTTTTTAATATGGAATGGGAAAAGGAAGGTGGGTATGGTACTGGATTGGTCTCACCAGATTGCGCTTAGCCTTCCTTTCTCCGATTTCCTTTGTGTAAATGTGGATCGCAACGACCAAAAACTTATGTTGGCGAAGCTAATTGATTTAAAAAACATATATTTGCGATAACGATTTTAATTGCGAAAAAGTATAACATTTGTCGCTGGTTCTTAATAGAATGACCGTCGAATGAATTCTTGACCAAAAAAGGAAATTATACTACCCAATCAGAGACCGATTCTTTGCTAATTCTGATTGGTCGATTCACCGCGTTCCAATGCTCGCAGAGGCCGCAACAATGATTACTATTATTTAAATGTAAATGATAATTTGAATAAACCTACTTTAAAAGATGGATTGTTCACCTTAATTTGATTCATTCTGATTTTGGTACTCCGTTTGCGAGCACTCTTTTTCAAATTCTCCCATTTAAGACGAATTTTTTGTGGGGTTCTCGGGCAATTTGTAGCCGTGGCGTTAAATATTTCAGTAATTCGATTCCACTCCTCCATTTTCAATTTATTATTAGTGGCGTTGGTTGTTTTTGAGGTTATTATTTTACTGCCTTGTGTAAGGTCGAGTAAAAACTTCGACTCCTCTTTCGTTAGAGGTTTGCCTTTTACCTAATAAAAACAAATGTTAAAACAATTAACAAAACTACAATTATTAGAAATAGCCGGCAAACACTTACAGTGAGTGTAAAAAGTATTCGTACACCTAAGGTTGTGATAAAAAAAATACAAATTTAATCGTTACTTTTTAAATTTTTTTTTAGAAAATACTAACAAGCAGCTTAAGGTCGTTATAATCTGTGTACGACAAAAAAAAAATTTTAAATTACAATTATAAGTAGTAAAAAAATATTTTTATATCTACTATGCGAAAATCCGCTAACAAAAAGTATTCGTACACTTAGAAAATTATTTTAAAACAATGAAAAAAATTAATAATTAGTATTTTGTTGGTCCACCATTTTTATGGATAATAGCTTGGAGTCTCCACGGCATCGAATCAACCAGTTTCGAGACATAAGAAGGTGGTATCAGTTCCCATTCTTCGCGAAGTGCAATTTTTAGCGTTTTCTTGCTTGAAATTGCTCTTTTTCGAATTTTATCGTCTAGATAATTCCACACATGCTCTATGACATTAATATCAGGTGATTGGGGAGGAATTTCGAGGTGACTTGGTGTGTTAATTAGGATCCATGCTCTAGTATTCCATGCTTTAGGTTTAGGATCGTTATCTTGTAAAAGTATCCAATCATTTTTAAAACCCGTTTCTGCTGCACTTGAGTGAAGATTTTCTTTTAGGATGTTTATATTTATGTTGTGATCCATAATTCCATCAATAAAAGCAAGCTTTCCCACCCCAGTAGCACTAATACAACCCCATACTAAGATCCGCCACCATAAATTTTATTTTTTAAATTCCGTGTTAGGTTTTCTCCATACCTTATAATGCCCGTCCGATTTGAAAATATTAAATTTTGATTCATCTGTGAAAATAACACGTTGCCAAAAATTATTTTCTTTATGAATATACTTTTTAGCGAACTCTAATCTTTTTTGTCTATTAATATCATTCATCCAATACTTTTTGCGCGCAGTAAAATGTTTCGTACAGTACTGACTGATAATTTACAATTATTGTTAATATTAATTTCTTGTAATACTTGAGGAGCACTAATTTTTGGATTTTTTTTTACACAATTAACAATTTTTCTTTCTAAGCGCGGCGTGACTGTTGACGGACGTCCATTTCTAAATTTATTTTTTATAGTTTTATTAGCACCAAATCGATCAATTATAGTTTGTACAGTTGAGCGTGGTCTATTGACAAGTTTTGCAATTTGACTTAATGATTTGCACTGATTATGTAAGTTAATAATTAATTTTCTTTCCTCTTCACTCGTTTCTTTTCCTTTACGGCCCATTTTTGCTATTAAACGCGGCTATACAAGTCACAAGTGTAAATAAAACTGAATATTGCGCTTTAAGAATAAATTTTGAATACGATACGTACGAAAAAATATGTTGGATAAACAAACAAACACGATTCAACTTGAAATATAATAAATGTACGAATACTTTTTAATAGCCATTTTTTGTGTAGTGGATAATTTTAATTTAAAAAATTTTTGGTCATAAACAGATTACTATAATATAATAATTAAATAAATTGAAAAAATAACTATCAAATTTGTATTTTTTTAATTACAACCCTAGGTGTACGAATACTTTTTACACTCACTGTATTTCATCTCAAATAATAGGTAAACCAAGTACCTTATAGGTAGATCATACTTACGACTTCAATATCCATTAGTGCAATGTAAAACCAAAATTAACAATAAAACATATACCAATAAACCAAAATAAATCTAGTTTGGGGTTCGGTTCCGCTTCTATTCTCGCTGTAAGACAGTTTTTTTATGTCAGTCAGTAGACTAGCGTTGCAGAGAAACGTTCCTTTCCAAGAAATAAGATGAAATGAATGATAAACAAAGAATAATTGAACTTGTAACAAAGATTTATTGTTTTTTTTAATTAATAAAATAAGTTACCTAAGTTAATTAATATATAGTGGTTTCAATACAAAAAAACAAATAAATACTATTTAACGTCGATTCAACATTTTGTGTGAAACGGAACGCTCAAGAGGGAAGGATCGCGCAAAAGATTGCATGCAATCTAATGTCAAAAAAAAAAACGGATAGCGGTGTTGCTTTATTGGCAAGCAGATAGGAGATCGATCTCTAGATATGCATCAATCCAAGATTGATTTTAATCTTGGATTGGAGATACATTATTAATGTTGGGCATAAGTGAGCATGTTATGAAACCCTACCCAGGACAGCATAACGTCGGTACACCAAAAAGTATATCTCAGCAAGACGAGGTGACCAGACAACTGATCATCAGTGTGTTTTTTATTTTAATACTCCGGACTCAAATTAGTGCGTAACAGAAACAATATATTTTTACAGGTGACTTTAAACTTAAGTGGACATCAATAAATTATGGTAGTGTTTTTGGATGTCGATAAATTTATAACTCGAAATGATTTAGAAAACCTGAAAAGGCGTAAGTGGCCTTCGAGAAGAACTCATTTTATATTGTTAAGCAATTGCTACAACTGTCACAGTCCCGCAACTACTAATACTTAAATACCAGATCATTTTTTTGTAACTGTTAGCGATAAAGTTATGTGGTTAAAGAAATTCACATAAAAGAATCTACAAGATTCGCTTATAGTAATAATTTGAAAACATTTAGTGGACGTATACAAAAAAAAGTCGGTAGTATACAAAATTATCACTTAAATGTACACTGCGCTGCAGGGGCGCCGAGTTTTTGAAATTCCCGTAGGTGCTCCAGCTTTTTTAATGACATACTTATATGTATTTTTATTTAATAGACACAAGAAAATACAAGATATTTAGAAAAGATAATTTATTATATTACACAGCAGTTTGAAATGTGCACTTGTTAATAAATATCTTATTTATCTTAAACATTATTTTTTATTCAATGTGAATAAAAAATAATGTGTATTTTGACGAACTACTGCTCTATTTATAAATATGTCGGCAATGTTTTCAAGTTCCAAATCATCTGCTATTTCTCTGTTATACTTTTAATAATTACTTTGAGTCCACGTACCGAAAGCAGAATGTGACTTGTTCATGATTGGCAATATCACTGGTTTCATCTACCATAACAGAATAATAGATAGCATTTTGTATTAGTTTAATTATTTTACTCAATACTTCATGACTCAAAATTGTACACAGTTCGTTAGTGACATCGTGTGACAACCATTTATATTTACTGCGCTGGAGCCACGACTTTAACTCGGGAATATCCTCTGATCGCAGCTTCAATAACCGACTATAATTAGAATTTTCATCTTCATGGCCCCTTATGGCGAGGCCTCCGGTCATTAAAAAGCGAAGAGTAGAAATCATTTTCATAAGAGCGGTTCTAGTAGTTTTCATATCTTCAAGTTTACTTTTTGATAACATTGAGTACACTCAATGTACACATTGACGCCACGTTCTGCATTGGCTTTGTGTAAAACACAAAAAAGGTGAACTTCAGACATTTCGTGCTTTTTAAATCTTTCCAAAGCCTTATTCCATGATGAAAAACCAATCTCAGTGAATGCTTTAATAGAGTCATCATCTCTTGATGATTTTTTTGGTGTAGAAATGCCACTAGATATAGTTTCTCTACAGATTTCGCAAAACACTTTATCGATGTCTCCATCATACAGTAGCCATGGAAAAACTGATTGCCACTTACTTTGATAGCTGCGTCCTTTCTTCTCTGAACATAAATTTTCAGAAGTAACGTTTCCGTCTTGACCTATGTTAAGCTGAGAAGAGCTACTACCGCTACTAGTGGAAGGTTCTTCAGATTTAGGTACCTTACGGTTCCGAACGACAAACTTATCCATCATAACATAACAGTTCACGTGCTATCTAGATGCTAGTCTGAGAAGGAATAAACGCGCGCGCGTGTATGGTGTGATACGAGCAGTGCGGGCGGGGGCAAAGACGGGGACGGGTGTGGTGGCGCGACGCGGATGGCGCGGCGAGCCGGCACGCTGCGTGCGTGAGAGCTAGTGAGAGATAGTTCGCAAGCTGTACTATTTTGTTTCTTTTCGTGTAGCGGATATATTGTATACTCTTCGTAAATATCTTCATTATCTTCGGTTACCTGAGTGAGAATGGCAGACTGATTTTGTAACTCCTTTTCTTTTTCGTTTGACTCGATGCTATAGTTTAAATTTTGGTCGAGGTTATCTAATAAATTATCTGAATTCTCCGTTAAAATTATGTTGGTGTAATGAAAGTTATTCTGTTTCAAATAGACTAATGCCCTGTATATATTGCCGATATCTACTAAATCTTGCCACATTATTTTAGTTTTAGTCGGACAGCTTCGCACCAGTATAAAAAGTTCTCGATTTGGATTTAAAGGTCCTTCGGGTTTTGGCAATTTATTTAAAGTATTGACTGTAGGTAATGGTAAATGAAATGTCCTCCCTTTAACTTTTTTTATCATTTGTCTGTTAGGTATATTTTTATTTCCCACTGGATTCAAGCTGGTGACTACTTGAAAAGCTTTAGCTCTTTGTATCAACATTTTTTCATAGTTATTAAGATCACTCAATTTCTTAGGTACGTCACTGTAATATAAATTATATCGGATTTTTCGTAAGCATAAATGACAGATAAATGGACTGGGCTCAGTATTAAATGTTTCATTGAATAGTTGTAACCTTTGCCATATGTCAGTTTGGATAGGATTTCTTAGTTTATTCATAGCGAACAGGTCACGTAAACAAAGAAGTCTTTGACAACATATGCAATGGTTTATCGGTGTATCATTGCATCGTTTTTTCAAGCTATTAAAAGCGCGTTTATATTTTTCTATAATGAGGTCTTCGTTTAATTCGCCCTCATTCATATTTAACTCACAATGAGCATTTTTGATATCAAAAGGTACTCCTAATTCACATAATTTATCTACATTAACAGAGTTCAAATCACAATCTATTGCATTTATATTTTTGCAATAACATATTAACTGATAAAGTTCTCTAACAATAGTTCATATTTTAGGGAAATGGGTTTTTATGTTACAAAGTACTTTAATTTTGTTTATAAATTCTTGGCTCTCATTAGATATTAAGTTAAATACATTTATGGCTCTCTTTGAATTTAAATATTTAAAAACATCCAATAAACTTTTCAGTATTGATTCATCTAATAAACATTGTTTGGGATTACAAGACCAAGATACATCATTATGTTCATGCTGTATATTAAATCTCAGCTTAACCCTCATCGTTTATTGGTATAATTTCACCTGAACAGAACACTATACGAATTTTCATAATAGTATGGTTCTTGAGTACTCACATGTTTAGATTCTTCGGCAATAATAATAAATTTTTCTAGTATGTCATTGTCAGAAGAGATACTATTATTTTTTTCCATATTTATTGTAATTTTACTTTGAACGCGATCTAAAATTTTACAGTAATTATCTAGTATATTTTTACAACGCTCAAGAACCCATTTCACAATTCTTTCAGCTTTTTTCACCTTTTCTGAATTCCAATTTTCTCTGTTAGTTTGTTAATTGTGTCATTTTCATTGGTATACGTTAAATTTTTTTTGTGTAGATAATTTAGTAGCTAAAATAGTCGCTTCTGCATCAAAATATTATATTTTTAGGTTCGAGTGTGGAGTTATATTTAAAACAACACGAAACTTACAATTGGTGTTTATTTAACATTTAAATGAATTAGAAAAAGACATACTTAAATACAATTAACCCAAATATATCTTGAAAACAAATACTGCGAACTTTAATTATTAAATAGCACAATTAATATCAAAATGGCTTACGTAACTTAATAACAATCGACACTGATTCACACAATACGTCTGTACACTTTAAGCTCTCGCAAGCAAATGGCCGCTCTCTCCAAGGACCATCACAGGGTGTCCGATGACGATCTCTAGGAACTCCTTACACGGCCTCTCCTGACGTTGAGTCGTCCTCGACACAAATCCTTCAAGCGATCCCGCTAAGACCCGCCACTGGCGAGATCGGTGAATTGGGTTCAACGTTGTCATCACGCAAGGGTACAGATGAACTGCCTGTAGAAGTGAACGCCGTTTTCATATTCTCGTCGTCGTCATCAGTTTCGTCTAAAAACCATTAATAATCATCCAGAGGAACAAGAAGAATCACTCAACCTCGCTGACCAATCAATCTTTCTCCACTCAGTCAATTCATTCATTGTTCTTTCTCACAATTCTAACTCACGTAATACAAACAGATTTCTCAAAGGAATCAAACATAATCAAGCCAAGTTATATTCCTTTTAATCATTCATGTCAATCTCGCTCGTCAACTTCATTATTCAGTTACTAGTGAACTCTGTGAAATGGCTTGCTAAACAGACCCACTCATACGAAGACCGTATTCAAACGTGTGAAGCTTCCCGACACGCAGACCATAGTCACATGTGCTGAGGCATCTCAATCTGCAGGACGAACCATACAAGTGAGGTATACTTACTGATATTAGACACATAAGTGAGGTTCGCCTTGCTGCTTGCAAGCTCAGCGCAGCAATAGCATAACTGTCAATATTATTTCAGATTTTCAAAATTAATTAATTTTAATTAAATCAAAAAATGCAACACACGTTTCGGGGCTCCGCTCACCCCGCCATGGTACCATGTATTGTGCAGCAGTTTGTGTTTTTTTTTACCATAACATCCGCTGATCAAACGTAGCATACCTATAACGTCCATTAGGTAAGATTTCTATCACCTTATATCACCACGCATGCCGGAGTCAAGTTTACCTGTCGACTGAGAGTACTATATTACAAACACTACGTCATTAACATTGCATTGTCGTAATGCGCGTCGTCGTTGGTTAGCTTGCTCGTCTTTTCTGGTTTGGTGACGGGCTTAAGTTCCGTGGAATTATGTCGTTAGAAAGAATAGAGAAGAGTTTATTTAGTAAAAGCATCCATAATAAGGAGAATGAATTTATACCTCTCCACTACTGGTAAGGGTCCTAAAGCTTCCTTACATGAACTGTGTTAAATGGAGTATCGGGTTTTTTCCAAGAGGTTATGTTTTACATTCATGGGTCCAGTTAAACTTAACATTTTTATGCGTGAGGATAGCAGTAATAAAATAACCTGCCAGGACTAAAAGTTGTCAAACCGGCTTTACGTTTTCTGGCGGCAGAGTGTTAGCTAAGGCTTTACATTTCGTGGACTCGGCCCAACCTGATCTTAACTTATGCGCCCACCTAAATATTCAACTTCTGTAACGAGAAACGAACATTTACTCAGACTAATAAAAAAAAACCCGCTATCGTGAGAGTTGCAAGTACTTTCTGCAATAATTCCATTCCCTCGTGCAGGGAGTTACTTAGAAGAAGCACATCATCAACATAAACTAACAATTCCCTTAATTGCGTTAATTACGCTGTTCTGACTTTGTTTTTAAGAAACATTTGCCCTCGGTGTGTCCTAGTCTCTTACAAAATGTGCAGGCACTACTTGGTGACGGTTGAGCATCGATAAACACTTGGGGCGCCCTATTACCTGATACATTGGACTTGGATTGTCTACAGGCGCGACTTACATGACTATACCGGTTGCAGTTCAAACATCTCGGGACCGGAACGCCAACCGACTTCATTAAGTACTTGACTTTGTTTTTTTACGTTCAATTTCTCTGTCCCATTTTCCTATTAAAGGCTTGGTGTAAATCGATAAGAATGAAACAATAGTGTCAGGAGTCAAACTGGCGTTAGCGGCGGCAGCGCGCACTTGTGTATTATCTGTTCCGCGTATTACGATAAGAGTTCTTAAGTCGTCACTTAATCCCTGAACTATTCTCAAGCGCAACAAGGTACGACGAGCGTATTCAGTGTAACCAGAAAATTTATCCGAAGGTGTAATCATTGCCTCAAACAATATATTGGCGTAGTCTAATTTACCCGGACAGAGAGTTTTGAACTCGCGTTTAAAATTCGACCAAGTCCGGTCATTCGAAACCCATTCAACTAACCAAACCCTAGCGTCACCCTTAAGGCACGATGCCACGCGCGACACACATTCATGATCGTTCCAGCCGTTAGCTTCTCTGGCGTGATCTACCTCTTTGCACCACGCTTCAATGTCGTTAATCAACGGGTCGAAATTGGACACATAATAATGTTGCGATTTTAAGGGTTGCGTTGTTGTAATTGCTTTCATCAAGGCGTGAGCGAGAGTAGATGCCTCAGAGCAAGGGACGTTAGATTCCATGGAGTCAAACTGGCGTTAGCGGCGGCAGCGCGCACTTGCGTATTATCTGTTCCGCGTATTACGATAAGAGTTCTTAAGTCGTCACTTAATCCCTGAACTATTCTCAAGCGCAACAAGGTACGACGAGCGTATTCAGTGTAACCAGAAAATTTATCCGAAGGTGTAATCATTGCCTCAAACAATATATTGGCGTAGTCTAATTTACCCGGACAGAGAGTTTTGAACTCGCGTTTAAAATTCGACCAAGTCCGGTCATTCGAAACCCATTCAACTAACCAAACCCTAGCGTCACCCTTAAGGCACGATGCCACGCGCGACACACATTCATGATCGTTCCAGCCGTTAGCTTCTCTGGCGCGATCTACCTCTTTGCACCACGCTTCAATGTCGTTAATCAACGGGTCGAAATTGGACACATAATAATGTTGCGATTTTAAGGGTTGCGTTGTTGTAATTGCTTTCATCAAGGCGTGAGCGAGAGTAGATGCCTCAGAGCAAGGGACGTTAGATTCCATGGAGTCAAACTGGCGTTAGCGGCGGCAGCGCGCACTTGCGTATTATCTGTTCCGCGTATTACGATAAGAGTTCTTAAGTCGTCACTTAATCCCTGAACTATTCTCAAGCGCAACAAGGTACGACGAGCGTATTCAGTGTAACCAGAAAATTTATCCGAAGGTGTAATCATTGCCTCAAACAATATATTGGCGTAGTCTAATTTACCCGGACAGAGAGTTTTGAACTCGCGTTTAAAATTCGACCAAGTCCGGTCATTCGAAACCCATTCAACTAACCAAACCCTAGCGTCACCCTTAAGGCACGATGCCACGCGCGACACACATTCATGATCGTTCCAGCCGTTAGCTTCTCTGGCGCGATCTACCTCTTTGCACCACGCTTCAATGTCGTTAATCAACGGGTCGAAATTGGACACATAATAATGTTGCGATTTTAAGGGTTGCGTTGTTGTAATTGCTTTCATCAAGGCGTGAGCGAGAGTAGATGCCTCAGAGCAAGGGACGTTAGATTCCATGGAGTCAAACTGGCGTTAGCGGCGGCAGCGCGCACTTGCGTATTATCTGTTCCGCGTATTACGATAAGAGTTCTTAAGTCGTCACTTAATCCCTGAACTATTCTCAAGCGCAACAAGGTACGACGAGCGTATTCAGTGTAACCAGAAAATTTATCCGAAGGTGTAATCATTGCCTCAAACAATATATTGGCGTAGTCTAATTTACCCGGACAGAGAGTTTTGAACTCGCGTTTAAAATTCGACCAAGTCCGGTCATTCGAAACCCATTCAACTAACCAAACCCTAGCGTCACCCTTAAGGCACGATGCCACGCGCGACACACATTCATGATCGTTCCAGCCGTTAGCTTCTCTGGCGCGATCTACCTCTTTGCACCACGCTTCAATGTCGTTAATCAACGGGTCGAAATTGGACACATAATAATGTTGCGATTTTAAGGGTTGCGTTGTTGTAATTGCTTTCATCAAGGCGTGAGCGAGAGTAGATGCCTCAGAGCAAGGGACGTTAGATTCCATGGAGTCAAACTGGCGTTAGCGGCGGCAGCGCGCACTTGCGTATTATCTTTTCCGCGTATTACGATAAGAGTTCTTAAGTCGTCACTTAATCCCTGAACTATTCTCAAGCGCAACAAGGTACGACGAGCGTATTCAGTGTAACCAGAAAATTTATCCGAAGGTGTAATCATTGCCTCAAACAATATATTGGCGTAGTCTAATTTACCCGGACAGAGAGGTTTGAACTCGCGTTTAAAATTCGACCAAGTCCGGTCATTCGAAACCCATTCAACTAACCAAACCCTAGCGTCACCCTTAAGGCACGATGCCACGCGCGACACACATTCATGATCGTTCCAGCCGTTAGCTTCTCTGGCGCGATCTACCTCTTTGCACCACGCTTCAATGTCGTTAATCAACGGGTCGAAATTGGACACATAATAATGTTGCGATTTTAAGGGTTGCGTTGTTGTAATTGCTTTCATCAAGGCGTGAGCGAGAGTAGATGCCTCAGAGCAAGGGACGTTAGATTCCATGGAGTCAAACTGGCGTTAGCGGCGGCAGCGCGCACTTGCGTATTATCTGTTCCGCGTATTACGATAAGAGTTCTTAAGTCGTCACTTAATCCCTGAACTATTCTCAAGCGCAACAAGGTACGACGAGCGTATTCAGTGTAACCAGAAAATTTATCCGAAGGTGTAATCATTGCCTCAAACAATATATTGGCGTAGTCTAATTTACCCGGACAGAGAGGTTTGAACTCGCGTTTAAAATTCGATCAAGTCCGGTCATTCGAAACCCATTCAACTAACCAAACCCTAGCGTCACCCTTAAGGCACGATGCCACGCGCGACACACATTCATGATCGTTCCAGCCGTTAGCTTCTCTGGCGCGATCTACCTCTTTGCACCACGCTTCAATGTCGTTAATCAACGGGTCGAAATTGGACACATAATAATGTTGCGATTTTAAGGGTTGCGTTGTTGTAATTGCTTTCATCAAGGCGTGAGCGAGAGTAGATGCCTCAGAGCAAGGGACGTTAGATTCCATGGAGTCAAACTGGCGTTAGCGGCGGCAGCGCGCACTTGCGTATTATCTGTTCCGCGTATTACGATAAGAGTTCTTAAGTCGTCACTTAATCCCTGAACTATTCTCAAGCGCAACAAGGTACGACGAGCGTATTCAGTGTAACCAGAAAATTTATCCGAAGGTGTAATCATTGCCTCAAACAATATATTGGCGTAGTCTAATTTACCCGGACAGAGAGGTTTGAACTCGCGTTTAAAATTCGACCAAGTCCGGTCATTCGAAACCCATTCAACTAACCAAACCCTAGCGTCACCCTTAAGGCACGATGCCACGCGCGACACACATTCATGATCGTTCCAGCCGTTAGCTTCTCTGGCGCGATCTACCTCTTTGCACCACGCTTCAATGTCGTTAACACGTTGACTGCCAGCCCGGTCACCGGTGACCGGACTTCGTCTTGTATGTACGCGCCGTGTTGGTCACCGGTGACCTCAAGACAGACCTGTTTTTGGGCAGAATTATTACGCCGGTGGCCACGTTTATCGTTCATTTAGTGTATACAAGTGACCGGAGCGGCGCTGTAGACTGTTACGACAGCGTGGTTTCGGCGTGTTTATGATATTGTGAGAAATGTGGGACAAAAATGAAAAAAGTAAGAGAAAAAACATAACCGTCACAAAAATCAAGGATTTATTTTTATTGATATGAGAAATATAAGTAAAAAACAACTAACTAGGTATTCTAAAATACAAATTAAACGAAGCGATGGAACTTATTGAAACAAATTAAACAAAAATATGGTTCATTTGGACATTCTTTACAAAACGTTGAAACTTTTTTTGTTTTATTTTTGGCTAATTTTGAACCGTACATTGCCACACAGTTTTTGTAACACTCTGAACAAAATCGTCTAGTGTTTCTTACATTACCCTCTTTTTTCAATAATTGATGTTTCAGTCTTCTTGGTCTATCTATTCTTTCGGATTCTGTGGTCTTGTCCTTTCCTGCATCAACTAAATACTCCACTAACTCTCTTCTAAACTGTACAATACTTTCACTTTTTTTTTTATTTTCGTTATACATAACCCATGCATTAACAATAGCTGTATTCAATATAAGTTCTATTCCTAATTTTTTATACCATTTAACAGTTTTACGTAATGGCGAGGAATATGCGGCCATTTGATCGCTCATATCAACTGCGCTTTTTGTTTTGTTGTAGGCTAAAACCATTCTTGGTTTGCGAACTATTTTACCCTTTTTAATTATTTTAGAAAACCCTTTAGAATGTTTCGTGGATAACATCAGCACATCTCTTTTGTCCTTCCACTTCAATACGCATATTCCTCGTTCGTTCTCTCTAGCTATTACTTCACCAGGTTTTAATTTTGAGTCTACTACGACTTTCGGTAAACCTCTTCTATTTTTCCTCAAAGTACCCACCAAATGAGTGTCCTTATCAAGTAGTTCATTGGCCAGCTCCAAGCTTGTATACCAATTGTCTGTTGCAAGTGTGTGACCACAGCCCAGTATGTGCTCACAAAGAGACATTACCACTCTTGTAGGTGTGGTATTCACTAGTTCATTATTTTTGCCAGCATACAGTTCCAATTTGCATGTATATCCTGGTAATGTACAGAGTTTAAATAACTTCATACCATATTTGTGCCTCTTGCTTTTGTTATATTGTCTGAAAATGATGCGACCTCTGAAAGGCACTTGGCTTTCATCAATACAGATATCTTCCTTAGGTGCATATATATTTTTAAAAGTTTTGTTTAAACTATCTAAAAGAGGTCGGATTTTGTAGATCCTGTCAGACACATCAGCCGTATCATTATTCGTAAAGTGCAGTTTCTGCAATAATAATTCAAATCTGTTACGGCTCATAACAGATGCAGCAAAAGTTTGCCCAAAAACCCTGTCAGTACTCCAATAAAGGTTTATTTTAGGAACTTTAACAAGTCCCATATACAAAATTAATCCGAAGAACCGTTTTATTTCATCTTTTGTGGTTGCTTTCCATTGATTTGAGCGAGACGAAGGCTTTTCACTTGGTCCTTGTTGTTCTGCAAATAAATTGGTTTGAATAGCTATTTCTTCGAAAATTTCATCCGGAACCATCAAGCTAAAATATTGTCCTGGAGCAGCATTTCGAAATTGCGAAGCAAATGGTTGTCTCATACCTGAAAATGAAACAAATATACACCTTATCATACGGTTTAATATACAAATATTAACATGACATTAACGGATCATGATGTTTGGCACAGAAATATGTTACCTATAGTCTGAAATAGAACAAACAAAAAACAAAAAAAAAAAGAACATATTATACCTGTTACTTCTGTGAATGCTATAACAGATGGTTGATGTCCTTTTGGTTGAAGCCATTTTTGTGACGTACTCGCTGATAATCTATCAATATTTTCATTCACAATTTTTTCCACGTCATCAATTTCACTCTCAGATTCACTAGGAATAAACATACGTCTGCGTTTTTTTGAAGGATAGATATTATAATCTTCAATCTCTGATTCTTCATTTTCACTCAAATCATTTTTTCTAGCAACTTCATCAAAAATACTAGCTTCTAGTAAGTCAATGTCGCGCAAATCATCTAATGAAATATCTATGAAATTCACGTCGAAATCTTTACTATTCTCCATGTTGAATCACGAAATCTTACAAATTAAAAAGCACGAGCGTCCGTCACGGGTGCACCGTCCAAGCGCTAACTGACGACTGCGGGGTGCGGGTGACCGGAGATGTGCCCGCTCCGGCGCCCCGTAACGGAAATTCACATTTTTACTATCAAGGCGCCACGTAGGTCACCGGTGGCCTCATGTGGTTTTTTCGAAATAATTATGGAACGCAGCTTCTGATCGAATCCTAAATTAGATATATTTTAAAATATTGATATTGCTCACCTATTTTCATCAAAAAGTTTTTTACTGATTTTTCTCATTTACACTACGGCAGTCAACGTGTTAATCAACGGGTCGAAATTGGACACATAATAATGTTGCGATTTTAAGGGTTGCGTTGTTGTAATTGCTTTCATCAAGGCGTGAGCGAGAGTAGATGCCTCAGAGCAAGGGACGTTAGATTCCATGGAGTCAAACTGGCGTTAGCGGCGGCAGCGCGCACTTGCGTATTATCTGTTCCGCGTATTACGATAAGAGTTCTTAAGTCGTCACTTAATCCCTGAACTATTCTCAAGCGCAACAAGGTACGACGAGCGTATTCAGTGTAACCAGAAAATTTATCCGAAGGTGTAATCATTGCCTCAAACAATATATTGGCGTAGTCTAATTTACCCGGACAGAGAGGTTTGAACTCGCGTTTAAAATTCGACCAAGTCCGGTCATTCGAAACCCATTCAACTAACCAAACCCTAGCGTCACCCTTAAGGCACGATGCCACGCGCGACACACATTCATGATCGTTCCAGCCGTTAGCTTCTCTGGCGCGATCTACCTCTTTGCACCACGCTTCAATGTCGTTAATCAACGGGTCGAAATTGGACAGATAATAATGTTGCGATTTTAAGGGTTGCGTTGTTGTAATTGCTTTCATCAAGGCGTGAGCGAGAGTAGATGCCTCAGAGCAAGGGACGTTAGATTCCATGGAGTCAAACTGGCGTTAGCGGCGGCAGCGCGCACTTGCGTATTATCTGTTCCGCGTATTACGATAAGAGTTATTAAGTCGTCACTTAATGCCTGAACTATTCTCAAGCGCAACAAGGTACGACGAGCGTATTCAGTGTAACCAGAAAATTTATCCGAAGGTGTAATCATTGCCTCAAACAATATATTGGCGTAGTCTAATTTACCCGGACAGAGAGGTTTGAACTCGCGTTTAAAATTCGACCAAGTCCGGTCATTCGAAACCCATTCAACTAACCAAACCCTAGCGTCACCCTTAAGGCACGATGCCACGCGCGACACACATTCATGATCGTTCCAGCCGTTAGCTTCTCTGGCGCGATCTACCTCTTTGCACCACGCTTCAATGTCGTTAATCAACGGGTCGAAATTGGACACATAATAATGTTGCGATTTTAAGGGTTGCATTGTTGTAATTGCTTTCATCAAGGCGTGAGCGAGAGTAGATGCCTCAGAGCAAGGGACGTTAGATTCCATGGATTCCTGTCGTGATGCAATCTTATCGGGTGTGAGAGTAGCAACCGCGGGTAAGATATCGGTTTCATGTGAATCACGCACCCCAACGTTAGAAGAACGCGCCTCGACAGCTGAAACCGTACGCGAGTGTGACCTTGCTCTGAACCGACGGTCATTACGAGAGCGATCCCTACTACGCCTAACTTGGGCACGCAACCGGTGCACCTCCATGCTGTGAGAATCACGTCGACTTCGGTCACGCAAGCCATTTTGCGAAGGACGATGTCTATCGCTCGAGTTGTAGTTCGATTGACTTCACTGTTGTCACCCGTACGAGAAGTACGTCGGACAAGATTACGTGAATCGCCCCTAGGAAGACGCCTCCGTGGGCTAGGCGTTCTTGTTCGCTTCATTAGTAACGCTCAAACCAACAATAATTAAATACCTACTCAAAATGACAAAGAAACGAAGTAAGCAGTAATTGTGAACAAAACAAAAACTAAAAGTGAACAGATTTTTTGTTGACTAAAAAAATTACAAACCATAATATATCAAGTTGACGTTAATGTGAGCTTGTGTCCTTTATCCCACTTCTGATTTTGGGTTCGAGTGTGGAGTTATATTTAAAACAACACGAAACTTACAATTGATGTTTATTTCATATTTAAATGAATTAAAAAAAGACATACTTAAATACAATTAACCCAAATATATTTTGAAAACAAATACTGCAAACTTTAATTATTAAATAGAACAATTAATATCAAAATGGCTTACGTAGGTAACTTAATAACAATCAACACCGATTCACACAATACGTCTGTACACTTTAAGCTCTCGCAAGCAAATGGCCGCTCTCTCCAACGACCATCACAGGATGTCCGATGACGATCTCTAGGAACTCCTTACAGTATATTATTAATATGAATGAATATATACTGTGTCTGAGCTACAGCTTGGTTATCCTTTACAATTCTTAATTCAGCAGCAATATATTCACCATAAATATCAAATGGGTCCTTCACCGGTACATCCATCTTTTTTTTCGCTCTTCAAAACGTGAACTATTTCACTTAAGTCCTCTGTCTTATTTCTTTTTCCCCAAGATGTAGATGTTAACGGCGTGGGTCTTTTTTATTGAAGAACTGCGGATCTTCGTTCATCTTTTCTAACATCTTACGACAAAATTGAACTCTAAGTTGAAAGTCTCTTGAAAGTAGAGTTTGCACGCGAGTAAAATGATATGGATGAAATCATCTATCGTACCTGTTTGATAAATATCTCTCTCTCTCTCTCTTAGAATCGGGACTTATTATTACAAAAAAAGTGGCGGTACGCAGCCGCAGTTCAGATAAAAAGGATGAATCACTAATTGTTAACATTATTTTAATTATTTAAACAGTTTTAAATTTATTCCTATGGCCTGTATCAGGATGGGGGGCAGACAATTTGAACAATTGCTCTAAATTATTGTTAGGTGTATGCAATAAATATCAATTGAAAATCATATTTTTTTTAGTTTAATTGTATTTTTTTCATTTTGGTAGTATTAAATAATTATCCCATTTTACACATTAATACCAATAGTTCAATATTTTTTCATTATAATAACGACATATTACATCTTTTTAGAAACGTCATTAAACCAGAAATATTTTGAAATGATTTAACCTCGTTACGAGTAAAAATTTGAAATCAGACAAAAAAATGATGTATTTTTTAAAGTGCCATATTTCTAGAAATAAAAGGGCTATATTTTTTTTATTTTTTTGAGCTTGCCTTTAGTTCTACTATTAGCCTTTCAGAGGTTATCCATTCTTTCCTGGACACCCTGTATATCAATTTTATTGCATTTTGATTATCATCCATACATAAAGTTTTACTACTTTGACTTTCACCTAATTTCATTAAGGAATTGATTTAACCATAAAATATTCTTAGCAGCTTCACAAGGAGCCATAAATTCAGATTCATTAGTTGGTAGAGCGACACAAGATTGTTTTTTACTTAACCAGGAAATTGGACCACTGTTTAGCATGAATTAATAACTAGTAGTTGATTTCCGTGTGTCTAGGTCTTCAGCAAAATCTGAATCAGAATATGCAATTTTAATAGGATAACTTATTATTCTCTTAAACTGAACAACGTGATCCAAACTTGGATTATTAATGTATCTGCCTAAAACAGGGGTGCTCAAACTTGAACTGCTGGCGATCTACCTCAATATTTTTAGAATACTTACGATCGACTCTGAGAGTTGTCGTACATACACGATACACCCTACCTACCTACCTAGGTAGGGTGTACCATGGCATATATAGATATTAGCTTTCTGCACAATAAACATTATTTTAGTCAAGGTTTGGGTTAGGCTTAGTTTGGTTCTTCTCTACAATATCAATGAAAAAACTCATAGTTATTCAAAATTGCGAGTTTATTGGTTGTTACAAAACAAAAGAGTTACATATGGTGTTAAACTTAGCTAAGGAGTGACTTTGGATGTTGAAGCATGGCACTGCATGTCCTCAGCATACTTTTTATAAGATAGTACGTAGCAACTGAGTGCTAATCGCAAGCATGATGACATATGATCGTCAGTTAGTCGACTGCGATATTTTGACTTAATTATCTTCATTTCAGAAAATGCAGACTCGCACAAGTAAGTTGAAACATTGCCGTCAGTTGAAGGGCGATTTGCCTTAGATTCGGATATTTATCTTCAGTAATAAAACAGCAAAAATTTATATCAGATGCTGTAGCTTTGAGATGTATATCATTTTCAACAGAACATGAGTTCATATTAAACTGACTTGCTATTTCAGTAGCTGATTCCTCAATGTTTTACATGAAAAAGGATAACTCATAAATGATGCTATATTTGCCAATTTACTGCAATCATAAAAACGCATTTCGAATTGTCCTAAAATATTTGATAATTCAGCCTCTTACGTATCATATCAACTCGTAGAGAGCTTTCTGCTCGTATGTCGCAAGTTGTTTTATTCCCACGGGAACACTAACTTCAGAGTTATTGGTCCAAAAAATACATGGCTTAAAAGATGCAACTCATTAAGGTGCAGATGATAGTGATTTTTAATTTATATGTTTTCACTTTTGAAAACTATTGAGAAACAAATTTCCAAGGCTTTCGCATAAATCAAGCACCATTACAAGCAAAAATAAGTCTAATATGAAGTCAACTTGGAAGGTCATAGAAGCGCGAATACGAGCAAAGACAGGTCTAACGCAATTAACTATGAAACTGTTGTGGTGGACAATAATTTAGATAACAGTACTGTACTCGTCAAAGATTCCAATTTCAATAACAAATACACAAATAAGGGGTTTTATAATTCTTTCAATAACTAAGTTAATATAAAATGATTATAATTTGTTGTTTAATTGACACATACCTTAAACAGACTGGTAGACGTTCCCTTGGTGGTGTAGCTTTTCTCCAATGAGACTATCTTGTTTTCTTAAGTTTTCAGTAAGTTTAGATAAAAGTATGTCGAAGCAATGTTTTGACATCCTGAAATATTCAAAACACTTTGATTCTTCATCTATCAGATGTTTATAGATTGTCATTTGATTCTTTAATGAAATGGTCAGTTGACTTAGGACGTGCAAAAATTAAATTAAATTTAGTCAATAGGAGCAGATGTCATTTGACTGTTTCATTATTATAAAACGCCACCGCTCAGTGATGGCCTTCCTATTTCTCTTCTTTCTCATGTAGAAGTTATAATGTTACCTACAATTTCTATATATTCGGTGAAATATATTTGAAGTTAAACACCGAAATGCTGATTTCTTTTCATAACCTCGTACAGGGTGACAAATGAGAAGTTGTCTAAAGTAATCACTTATAATTTTGAGATAAGTCCAGGGAAAAAAAATAATAATAATAAAATACATATTAAATCAGTGAAGTAGTCATTTTTATTTGAAATATAAAGGACCTTGAATATGTTCTCGCTGTTTCTTCAAAGACGGCAGTAGCAATATCCCGTTCCTGAAATTTCGAATGGTAACACATGCAAGGCAGTATAGTATCTAACCTTAAATTTCAGCGTATGGTAGTTCACTTTATTAGTTTTGAAAATGTCTACTTTTCTGCCAAATAAAGTGTATTTGCGGGGAATTTTATTGCACTATTTTATTCAAAAGAAATCTGCAGCTGAGGCACATATAATTGTTCTTGTTGAGACTTATGGTGACAATTCTTTGTCGGATACGACATGCAGAGACTGGTTTCGACGCTTCAAAAAACTAGATTTTTAACTTGAGGATAAAGAACTGTGGTATTAAATGTTTCTAACACGCAGATAATTATTATATATAATGCACAATTCATAGTGTTTAAATGTAACTTGAACAAACAAAAATTAAACAAGCTAGCTATATACGTGCGCTCCGCGTGAATACAATTGAATAACTAGTCATGGCAATGCAGACGCGCGATGAATCATCCGATGCGGTGGCAAGTGGCAACAGGCTTGACCCTGGCGATAACCTATCGATAAAAATAATTATTTTAATTATTAAATTCTTTCATTCTGCTGAACAATTGACGAAGGTGATATTCATGTTCTTTTTGATCCTTAGAGAATACGAGAAAATCATCAAGGTAACAATAGCAAAAGTCTAGACCACGAGTCATCTCATCTACAAACCTTTGGAATGTCTGAGCAGCATTACGTAGATCGAATGTTATAAAAGGAAATTCAAATAATCCAAAAGGAGTAGTTATTGCTGTTTTGTGAATATCCTCCGAGTGAATTTTTTTCGGTTCTGGCGCACCGAAAAAATTTGAAGACGAAAAGTTGGAGGAATTACTCGATCAAGACCGATGTCAGACGCTGGCAGAACTTGGAAGAACATTACAAGTAGATGAGTCAACTGTTTCAAAACGTTAAAAAGTTTTAGGAATGATCCAGAAGAAAGGACATTGGGTACCTACGCCTTCATTGATACATTTCATTTCATCTTGTTGGGCTTTGATATTTTCATTAATTTTTTCGTTAAAACTTTTGTAATTTTTTTTGCAAAATATCTTATTTTGCCAAAACCATTAAATTTAAGGAGGCGGCGTTATCAACTTGTATTTCAGAAGTCACATTTTGTTCAGCGTTGGAATCAATGCTTGTACTAATTGAAGGTTGAATTACTAATAGTGTGTGTTCTATATTTGTTGCTTCATCAGGTTGAGTCAGATTTTGTTGAGCGTTGAAATCTGTATAGATTTGAATTGCTGAAGATTGAATTGCCATCATTGAGTTTTCTGAAATTCTTGCTTGTAAAGTTTGACACAATACATCATTTTTCTTCATTTCAACTGCCCCGACTGTTTTATTCAATGCTGGTGAAAGACGAAATATTTTCATACTGCAAAAAATACAAACCAACGAGTTAAAAATCGCAGTAGAAAAAAAGCTCACTCAGACTAAAGTACAGTAAATTCATCATTCAATAATCTGTATTTTTGTGAAAGTTTACTAACCATGAAGCAATCTTGAACAAGTTGATTAAATGACATTTCTCTATGGTTTGTAACATATACTCGTATTGCTCAGTGTCTGTTTCTGTTCCAGACTTCTTACACATTTTGTCTAATTCCTGTTCCGATACAAGAATAGTTATCAAATTCGATCTCTTTACTTTGCAATTAATTTTTCGCCAGTTATTTATGGGATACAAATTTTCAACCCTTCTTAATTTGTTTTCGTTATATTTGGGTCAATGCAAATCGCCACCTTTTTCCCAATTACTTGCTACTGTTGATAGTTTAGAGTTCCCTTTTTCAAACGCCATTACAATTTTGTAAGGGCGTTTCAAAAAAATAAATATCCTAAAACAACATCCTACCTGCATAACAATGTCTCGTAGGTACACACGTGGCTTCATGCAATGATTGCTTGCTTGTTTTTAGTTACTTTTGAACAAATATAATGAGTTTCTAATTAAAAAAAATATAATATTAGTAATAAAACGAAATTTATAATGAGTGATCATCAACCTGGTACCTCCAGGGGTACGAAACGACCAAATGAGAGACCGTTGCGAGTGCAATCAAAACGTGTTTTTTTGTCACATGATTCGGATATTCTTGAGGCTTTAGAAAACTCTGATGAAGATGGCTTTGTGGGAAGTGATGAAGACGAAGATTTTGTGTTGGGTAATGATGATGGAGACAGCTCAACCTTGGAGTCAGAAGAAGACGAGGAAATAATATCACAGCTACCTTCTAGTGGAATTCAATTTTCCTCTACAGAAAGGGGTGAGGGTAGTGAAATGATCGAAGAGCCAACTCAGCCACGTGAGTCTCCTGAACCTGCTACCGAAGGTTCAACGACACACTGGAGTACTTCTTGCTCGTCCATGAAACAAATACCATTCATTCGGGAGTCAAAGCTCCATGTAGAACCGCCTTCACAACCAATAGACTATTTTTATCTCTTTTTTGGTGAAGAATACTTGAGAATGATTGTGGAGTGCACCAACGCATACGCCATACGTATGAAAAGCTCTAGTGAACATCGTCATGCACGTATTTCAAGATGGAAAGAGTTGACCATTGAAGAGTTCAAAACTTTCCTGGGCTTATTGTTACATACTGGCACTGCAAAAATGAATCGATTGACAGATTATTGGAAGGTCCACCGGTTATATAAATCATGCTTTCCGAACTACATGTCAAGAAACAGATTTTTTATTATTTTACGCTGTTTACATTTTACACTCCCTGAAGAAGAAGAAGAAGTCATTGCTAGGCGTCTAAATAAATGTCAAAAAATAATCGATAATTTCAACAATACAATGAATAATATATATTATCCAGGCCAGAACCTATCTTTAGATGAGTCCATGGTTTTATGGCGTGGCCGCCTATTTTTTAGACAATACATAAAAGGTAAACGCCATAAGTATGGTATCAAACTATACGTACTCGCAGAACCGGATGGCTTGATTTTAAATTTTCATGTATTTGCCAGTACAGAAGATGAAACAGCAGGAAAGGGCCACACAGAGAAAATTGTCGAAAAATTAATGGAAAATAAATTGGACGTTGGCCATTCAATTTACATGGATAATTTTTATAATTCTTATACCTTAGCAAATAAATTGTTGAGTCGACTAACTTATTGTACTGGCACCCTGAATAAAAAACGTAAGGATAATCCACGCGTTATAACTGCGAAAAAATTAAAGAAAGGCGAGAACATCTCGCGGTATAGAAATGGAGTCCATATTGGTAAATGGAAAGATAAAAGAGAAATCCTATATATATCTTCAGAGTTCGCTGACGAGATGCAAGAAGTGACGAGTAAACGTGGTATTACAACACAGAAACCATTGGCTATAGTACGTTATAACGAAAACATGTCAGGAGTTGATCTTCAGGATCAAATGATTTCGTATTACCCATGCGAAAGAAAAACTTTACGTTGGTACTTAAAAATTTTTATACATACAATGATGATGAGCCTGATAAATTCCCGTTTATTATATAACAAGTTCTCTGGAAAACCTAAGCTTTCATTATATGACTTTAGGGAGAAAATCATTGAGCATCTTTTGCCTGATAATGGACAAGAATCTTCATCGGGAATTCGAAATCAAACAACTCATAGCTTGATGAAAATAGCCAAAACGACGGAACGGACTATAAAAAGTGGACCGGAAAGAAAAGTCCAAGCAGTCGCAAGAAAAGATTGCAGAAATTGCTATAAAAATAAGAAACGTGTGCAAACTACGATGGAATGTAGGAATTGTCCCGATAGTCCGCCTATGTGCATGGACTGTTTTTTTATATTACATACTTGTACCAAAACCTAATTTACCAAATATTATTTCTGTTTTTTAAAACTTTATGACTGATTTGTTTATTGAGACTGATAAGAAATTAATGTTCCTAATTGATATCCTAATATAGTATAGTAATTATAGTACTTTTTTTTTGTTTTTCACAGTAGTTTTGTTGATTATAATTATAGACTTTGATGTCTAATGAGAGAAAAATTAATGTTGCGTGTTTTTTTGATTTTTTATTTTATTTTTCGGGTTGTATTATTCAAATAAAAGTTTTGGATACTAAAAATAGTTTCACTTTACTACATTTGAACTCATAAATGCACAAAAGTGCTAAGGCAACCCATAACGCGACGTCGCGTGATGGGGCCCCTAAGGATTATTGTACATTCCTCATGGCCCATCACGCGACGTTGCGTGATATATAAGTATATTATGTAAAATATCATATGTATATATAAAAAGCATAAACATACCCGTAAACAATGTTTTATGTACTTAAGACTTAAATAATATAAAAAAAGGTGATGGGCCACCAGCATAAAACACCAATTTTAGCATTGGCAATGAAAGAGTTAACTATGTAGGACCTACATTTTATATATTATAGAATATTAACTACCTACATTGTAGGTAGTTAAAAATCTACCTCGCCCCTCATACTGACACTCTCATACATAAATTACAATACACGTTATAGTTATTACTGAACAATATTCGTTGTACTTTGTAATAGGATAAGTTGCCTAATAAAAATAAAAAACACTCTAAATTACCAGCCCCCTCTGTAGGTGATGTAGTGGTTATCAAGGAGGACGACCTACCACCTAATAAATGGCTATTAGGTCGCATTAAGGCTATCCATCCTGGTGCGGACAATCTAGTGCGTGTTGTGAGTGTACAGTGTAAAGGTGATCACGTTTTGAAAAGACCTCTATCAAAGTTACTATTTATTATTATTTATTTATTCATTCAACACACACAATCTTTACAGGTATAAACCTAATTCGATCTGGCGGGACTTTATATAAATCTTGGAATACTAGTTCTTTATCAAAAAATCAAAAAAAAAGTACAACTATACATTAAAAACTATGAATACAAAATAAAATAAGTAATTGAATTAACTAAATAACATAACAAATCTCAAACAGTAAACATCTTGCGAGTTCACTCCGGTTACATGTCAAAACATCTGTTTTGGCATGTACCTTATTTATAATTTTAATTGCTCGGGTGAGAGGCGTCTTGACCAAGAGGTTGGTCCTTGCCGACGGTACCGCCAGCAGCGGCGGGCGGCGCCGTCTCCACACGTACCGGTCCGGCACGCATATGAGATGCATCAACCTTGTACTCACAGCACACTGGTGTTCGACTACGAGCAAAAGTTAACACCGAACACTTGGCCAATGTGGCAATGTGTGTGTGTGTGTGTGCTGTGGAAGTGCAGATGGTTCCCATAACTCCACTCCACTACTCTATTTATGTCCGCTTATTAGTGCACAGTCGGTTTTATCTTTGACTTCAAGCAGCAACTTGAGATCATCTGCGAATAATAAACATGATCCATGTCTGACTACTCCCGGTAAATCATTTACCATTATGACGAACTCCAGAGGTCCTAGATTACTACCTTGGCTTACTCCAGACCTGGTGTAGTATGGTTCAGACTCGTACCCATTGTAATCGACATATTGTTGCCGGTCCTTCATATAAGCATAGTAGTTGATTTGTTTACCTAAAGATTAAGAATTTAGTTTATATTCATAAATTGTATATAAAAAAATAATAATTGTTAAAGTATAAGTTAGTAATTACAGTCCATTGCATTCAAATAAGAAATTAGTAAAGTTAATTCATATTGCATTACATTAATTTAGTAAATTCACACTTCATTGTATTTAAGTAAAGGATTAAGTTGAATGAATAACATTACATTGTATCTAAACTTAAAAAAAGGGTTAAAGATGAATAGTTTTTCAAATAACAAAAACTCTTGTTTAGGATAAGAAGTTTAATTTTCATTTATTTTTTGTATCGTTTTAAATAAAGTTATGTGCTATACAAGTACCCAAAATTATATGTAAAACAGTCTGTTTGGTGGCCGGAATGTCTAAGCTACTCTAAGTCAGTTCAATAAACATCTCTAAAGTGAACGCACGTCCTTTTCCTTACACACCACACTTCAAGCGAAAATAACCCGAACAGCTATCGACAATGCTTATTGTATGTATGTTCTCCTGAACATACATAACATATAACATACATAATCTAGTGACTATGTTACTCAAAAACACGATTGCATTAAATTTTCTCGATAAAAAAACATTGCAAAGTTGCGTCTAAATCGCCACAAATTTATACGATAAACAGCTAGAAGGTACTCAAGAAATACATTAAAATTAACTTTGAAACTTTGAATTATAATTGTATTATAGATAAGCCAGGTATCATATTACTCTGTTTTAAATTACTCTCAGAATAATCTATAACAACATAAATTTCTTAAGTTGCTCCCGGGCAGAAACCATATCTTCACTCTGGGACATATAGTGGAATCATTCAATAACATTATTGCCAAATTTGTAGGCGGTAAGCGCATAATTTTTTCTTTACGCCAGGAGTATGAAGCAAGATGCAATGCTGCCGTTGTATCTTTTAACACAAAGTGTTCTCTCTCTACGCTACATAGATCTGTTTTAGGAAAAAGTCCTAGGCGACTAGTCAAAAAAATTAGAGAATAGATATCGACCAAAATCTAATTGTTTGATTAAACGCAGGAAACTTTTTTCAAAAACCTCAGAACGTGATACAGATTATGGTGAAAATTGCCAAAAGCCTGATATGACTGATGTAGAAGAAGAATTGAGAAGAAAACTACTTACAGCCTCAAATTTTGCTAATTTGATAAATAGACGTCCGAACACAAGTGTAAAAACAGTAAAGGATATCCTAAAACTTCGAGTGATATGCCGTCTTTAAAATATGGTATAGAACATGAGACAATTGCTATGGATGCCAGGCATCTTGTCAATTAAGAAGTTGTGTAGTGTACGTTTGGCATCATGGCGAATAAGTGGAGAATTTTGCATCGTCCGATAAATGTAAAAATACCCTTTGCTGAAGATATCGTTCGTGCGTGTTGTATGTTACATATTTTACTTAGGGACACAGATTCGAAATCATCCAACTTCAAACCGACAGCGATGAGATACGATCTACAAAACATTCAACAAAGTTCAAAATCACAATTATCACTCACAAAGAAGTGCTATGACTGTACGTGATACATTACCTGATTATTTTGTTAGCCTTGAAGGAGAATTATCATGGAAAATAATGAAAATAACTAGCAGCGAAACTCAGCGTTGCAAGAACCAATATGAAATTGTCCACGAGCTACAAGTAAACGTATTATTCTAAATATCCACCACAACAAGATCAAAAAATCGACTAGGAGCGAAATAATCAAAAGAGGGCGACTTTGTATTCAACAGGAAGGGACTCATTTTGAGCATATAAATTGATTAATTTTGTATTAAAAATGTTAAAATTCATGGTCTTCCTTTTATTTCTGACACTATGTTATGTACGCCACACGTCTTCATTCTCACATGGCTAAAACGTCTATCAGACTACCCAATTTCAAGGGACCCTTACCCTAACCTAACCTAACTAAGAGTGGTGTAATAAGATTTAGGGAGTAAGTGTCCCGATTTAGGGCGATCGGGTCGTCCCGATCTGCCTAGCTACCTAAGTGCTCTGCCGATCGGGGAATGTAATAACATTTAGAGCGATTAGGGAGCTCAGTTGCCGCGCGACGTAGAGTGGTCGTGAGTGTCGGTATACCGCGTAGCGTCTGTTCGTCCCGTCGCCTTGCGCCGCCATTTTGTAATACCATGACGTGCAACAAGGAAAAGGAAGTTTTATTGTGCATGTTAGACATGCCGTGCCGTATTTATGGCAAAAGGAGCATAAAGAGTACATGAATAAAGACATGCGAGCTGAAGCTTTTTAAGGTTTTATTAGAAATTTATAAGAATTTTGACGAAAACGCAACCGTAAAAACAATAAAAAAGAAGATTGAAAATATGCGTACGAGTTATACAAAAGAATTAAAAAAGGTGAGTATAATTATAACCTACAACATCATCGAAATATTTAATCATGAATTTTCCTTGTTGATTCGTAAGTTTCATGAAAATAAATGACTAATTTTATTTTTATTTACCTTCTTATTGAACAGCTCCCTGGCTCAGTAGTGTAGTGAGGGCATCCGCCCCCAGCCCTGAGGTCCGTGGTTCGATTCCCGGTGGGGTCAATGTCATGAAAGTGACCATTTAGACTTACCCCAGTTTGGTTAGGTTATTAGGTATTTAATGTACAGATATTTTTTAAATGGTGTATAATGTATTGTCTAATTTATTATTCAATCGATTTCAGGTCCTGGCTTCTAAGCATACAGGCGCAGGAGCGGACGAGGTGTACGTACCAAGTCTATGGTATATTGATGCTCTAAATTTTCTGGGTTCAAGAACGGAATCTTGTCGTACTGTAACTGACTCCTTAGTCAAAGTCAAAGTCAAAATATCTTTATTCATTGAAATCATATTTGATCATTTTGAATCGTCATTTTTTTATATGATGTAGTTTACAGAAAAAAAATTATTGTAAAAAATAATAATAATATAATATTTGGTTTTATTAAGACAGAGTTAGAGCAGGTTCATTCCCAAGCTTTTTTATCATCTAAGTAATCCGTTATTTTATAGAATGCTTTTTTATAAAGTTTTCTTTTAATTGTGTTTTTAAATTTATTCACTGACAATTTAAGCATATCACTTGGGAGTTTATTATAAAAGCGTATAAATTGCCCTTTAAAAGATTTACTAACTTTATGGAGCCTACTAGTTAGCGAGTTTATCTTTATTCCTAGTATTAAATTCATGACTATCACTGTTTTTTGTTCATAAATATATTGACATGTGACTGTCATTATATTTATCTCTTTAAAATTTTCACGGAGTGATTCTTTGGGACCCATATTGTAAATTGCACGAACAGCCCTCTTCTGCAGTACAAAGACGGTGTTAACATCTGCAGCACCCCCCCACAACAGTAGGTATACCATAAGACATAATGCTGTGAAAGTAGCTAAAATAGACTAACCTAGCTGTGTCTACGTCTGTATAGAGGCGGATCTTTTTGACAGCGTATGCTGCAGAGCTGAGTCTCTTCGACAATGCATCAATGTGAGGGCCCCATTGAAGCTTACTATCGAGGGTTATACCTAAGAATACAGTGGAGTCCACAAGTGCTAACTTTTCGTTTTTAATTATAATATTAGCTTCTACTTGTTTAACAGTTGGCAATATAAATCTAATACATTTTGTTTTCTTCTCATTAAGTAGAAGACATTAAACCACTTTACTACCTTAGAGATTGCATTGTTTACATCGTCAAAATTGTTTTGTCGTCGCTTAAGTTTAAATAAAAGTGACGTGTCATCTGCAAACAATACAACCTCATGATCGTCCTTCACATAATGGGGCAGATCATTAATATAAACTAAGAACAAAAATGGTCCAAGTATGGAGCCTTGTGGCACACCCATAGTAACCGCTGACCCCGGGAAACGCTTTCCATTCACGTCAACTACTTGGACTCTATCACTCAAATAGGAAGTGAGAAAATCCAAAGCAACATCCCTAACACCATAGCAGCGAAGTTTCCTGATCAATGTGTCATGGTGTACACAGTCAAATGCCTTGGACAAATCACAAAAAACGCCCAGTGCGTCATGCGATTCCTCCCAGGCACCAAAAATGTGTGTAATCAACTCAACACCAGCGTCAGTGGTTGAACGACCCCTAGTGAAACCGAACTGTTTACTATGTAATAAGTTATGAATATTAAAGTGCCATAACAATTGATTTAAAATTATATTTTCAAAAATTTTACTAAATGTGGGTAATAAGGAAATAGGTCTAAAATTACCGGGGTGGGAAAAATCACCTGAATGGAATAGAGGAGTTATTTTACTGTATTTCATTAGATCAGGGAACACACCACAGTCGATACATTCATTGAAAATTAAAGCTAGTTCGGGCGCTAATATGTCAATTAGTGGCTTTACGACGGTTAGAGATGCCCCTAAGGTCTGTTGATTTCTTAACATTTATAAGTTTAAAAGCTTTAATGATATCATCACTATTAATATAGTTAAATTTGAATTGAAATTTGCACTCCGTTAGGGTGCTCCCTCACCGGGAGCATTCACGTGTACTGTAACATTATAGATTCGTCTTTGAGCGTTACATTACATTAATACCTCCCTGACTGACGAGCATTCGCGTGTAATGTAATATATAGATTCGTCTTTGAGCATTACATTACAATTCTACCTCCCTGACTGACGAGTATTTGCGTGTAATGTAATATTGATTCGACTTTGAGCATTTTCAGCATTTCATAGCAAGATGTCAGACGAAGCGGTCGTTGTGCTGAGTGCGGCAATATTAATTCGACATTGTTATTTACGTAAAAAAAAAACACAGAAGAAACGATATTGGTGTCATGAATTATATCAAAACCGGCAAAATACAGGCGGTTTGGATATTTTAGAAAGAATCAACCGACCCATAAGTAAACTTAAAATGTTTTTAAGAATCTCTTCTTCGGATTTTGAACACTTAATAAATCTCATTGGACCATATGTTAAAAAAGAAGATACTAATTATAGACAAGCAATAACAGTGCAAGAAAGATTAGCTGTTACATTACGATTTTACGCATCTGGTGATTCTTATTCAAGTTTGCAGGTTACTTTTAGAATGTCCAATCAGATTATAAGTTGTATTATCAAAGAAGTGAGTGAAGCTATAATTGGATGTTTAAAAGAAAATATACTGGTGAGTTTATTAATCTAGTTTATTAATCAATCAGATCTCCAAATTCACGCATAAACCCCTCACTTTCTTGGCTATTAATGCTGGCTTCAGGCGAAGAAAGTTGGGCGTCTGCAGTGGATGGAACTGCTGCTGGTGAGGGTGTACTTTGGAGGCCTGATGGTCCAGCATGGTTTGATTCATTACGCGAAAGTTGAGAATCAGGAGTCCAATATCCATGTTGCTGGTACATGTACTCATATTCACCGCGATCGGCACTAAACAAGATATTGGAAATGTGGTGCTGTACACAGGCCCTAGTATTATGAGAGTACGTCTTGAGTTTTTCAGTAATAAATTTCCCAAAAGTAGTGCATTCATCCGATTTAGCAGAAGTAAAGTCTTGCAAAATTTGGAAAGTCGAGTGCATTATATCATCACTTCCATCCACCTTCGCTTTTTTCCGTTGTGGTGCATCAGGATTTTCAGGTGGCTTGTCGCGAGTCTCCTGCAAGTCTTGTGTCCCAGGTTCACAAGGAATCTAAAACAAGGTTTTTTTTTCAGTTACCTAGCATACCAGATGGTTGGCTAAATTTGGCTGAAAACTTCAATAACCAGTGGAATTTCCCTCATTGTGTCGGCGCTATAGATGGCAAACATGTAGTCCTGCAAGCCCCATACAGAAGTGGAAGCGATTACTATAATTTTAAAGGTTTTTTTAGTATAGTTCTATTTGCGGCTGTGGATTCAAATTACAATTTAATATATATAAACTGTGGCTGTCAAGGGAGAATCTCTGATGGAGGAGTATTTAATAATTGTAATTTGTATACTAAAATGCAGAATAAATCTTTGAATCTACCACAGCCAAGAGCATTGCCGATGCGGAACAAAGAAATTCCTTATTATTTTATTGGGGATGAAGCTTTCGCATTATCAGAAAATATAATGAAAGTGTATTCAGGACATCATCGTAAAGGAACAAAGGAGAGAATTTATAATTACAGACTTTGTAGAGCACGGAGAGTAGTCGAAAATGTGTTTGGCATTATGTCAGCAGTTTTCAGAGTGTTGCGGAAACCCATGTTATTGCAACCAGAAAATGCTACTTTAGTAGTTAATGCCATAGCACACCTACATAACTTCTTACGAAGAAATCGGCAAAGTAGGGATTTGTACACACCTCCGGGATCTTTCGACAGGGACAATTTAGGAGTAATCACACCAGGATCTTGGAGGGCTGATACCGAAGAAAATACTGGTTTAATGGATTTGGATGAACAACAAGAAGCAGCACAAATAGTTCCTCAAGAGATACGTGAAGAAATTAGTAATTATTGTTCGCAAGAAGGAGCAGTACCATGGCAAAACGAATATGCTTAATGTTTATTAATGTCCTGCTTTATTTAGCCTTGATAGGTTAAAAAATATTTAAAACTTGTGTAAACAGATATTAAATGTAATATACATAATATACTAACTGAATCTGTTGTCTTCCGTGGTTCATATCTGTCCAGTATAAATGATAAAGCTGCATATGCGAACCAGGTACTAGTATATACTTCTTCTGCACCTGAAATATAGATTATGTAATATGTACTGAATTGAAAAATATTCTGACAAAATATAGTATGGTGAAGGCACCTATAGTCCACTTGTTTAGGTATGCGGATGCCCAGTTTTGAAGTGTAATCAACATTGATCAAGATCATTTCTAATCAAGTTTGTTTACATTTTTTCTAAACAAATGGCCTATAGTGAAGGTATCATCAACAAACAAAACGTGCCCTAGGTACCCACGAGTCGTGTGGAATGTGACCTCTCCGCCACTCACACTCACCCCTTGCTTGTCACAGTTATTGTCATGACTAAAGTAGATGTAGGTACATAAATAAAATATGTTACCCACCTTTTCCGGTTCCTGAAGCACTTTTTTTCATTTTGCTCTTTTCTCTTCTAAGAGATGCTAAAAGGCTTGTGATTTTCTTTTGACATTCTTCTACGGTTATTCCAAATTGATCCGATAATTTCACCCAACCGTCTTGTTTTATTATTTTATTAAAGTGTTGAGGATGCTTAGGGTCCCATAATTCCCTGATTTCCCTATATTTTTCTATGAATAATAGAGTCTTCTCTTTGTCCCAAGCCATTACTTAAATTTAGAACTGTCCGTGACGCCAAAAAAATCTCCGAAGCGTCAGAAACACTTTATGACAACGTGCGTTCACTTCACTGTCACGTAGGCTACTGAGCGGGCGGGCGGGGGGCTAGGGGCAGTGAAGCCCCCCGCCCGCCCGCTGAAGCTGTGAAGCGCATTGATGTTACAAGTTGTATCAAGATAATACACATTGTATCATTACAAGGTGCGCATTGTAATGCTCGGTTCTCCTCCTTCACTGATGTAATGCTCAAATCTGTAACGTTACATTACACGCGAATGCTCCCGGTGAGGGAGCACCCTTACGTTTTGTTTCAACAGTGATTCTGCTATTAAGGGAGAGGAGTTTAAAGATTTAGTGGTGGAGACTGGAATGTTTGTAAAGAAATGTTCAAACGCTTTAGCTACCTCATCTTCCCGATTGATGGATGTATTGTTAATTTTCAAATTAAATTTATTATTACTAGTTTTAACTCTTCCAGTCTCATTATTAATGATTTTCCAAGTCGTTTTTATTTTATTTTGACTATTTTTAATTTTTGAACTTAAATAGCGCGATTTTGCTTCACGACAGACATTTATTAAAAATTTTGAATAATTTCTGACTTTTTTTTAAACTCCTCAATAAAATTATATTGCTTATCACTATAAAGATCATACAATTTCAGTCTACTTTTATGTATGCCCGCTGTTGCCCACTCACAAAACTTGTGTGGTGTCTGAGACCATGATAGACTTGGATGTAAAAATGGAATTGAATACATTACTAAATTTATTAAAAAATGTCTCGTATAGGTAATTTGGATTATTATTGTCATACCTCAATGGAAGTAGAGATGACAAATTTAATCTCAGTTTTTCCAGTCTATCCGTAGCCATTGGTATATACATAATTTTTCTCTTAACAGGGTTTCTTGTTTTAATTTCTAGTTTAATAAATTGGCCAAGATGGTCTGAAGGAAGGTTACAAATTAATTTCCTATTAATAATATTAGCATTTGCGTAGAAAATGAGGTAAGTAAAAAAAATATGTAGACATTTTATTTTAATTTACGAATGTAACTATCTATAATTAAGTATTTTACATTATCATACTGGGACTATGTTTATCATTCTATCTTAAAAGTCGACTCTTCCTTCAGTAATGAAATAATTCTTGAATTTGTCTCGTACAGCTACAGCTTCATTATTCCTTTGACTATTGTTTCTGTGTTGTAATGGAGTAAAGCCATCGGCAGTAGTCCTCCAATCTCCTTTATGAAATGTCGCACTTGCTATATTCTCACGGTCAACATTATTCGGACGTATATATACTGTTGCGTGTTTTCTCAAATAATTGTGCAAAGTACAACATGCCATAACTATAGCATCAACAGTATGTAGGTCTACATCAAGAGTTCTCCTTAGAACTCTAAAACGGGACGCTAGTATACCAAATGCGTTTTCTACAACTCGCCTGGCTCGCGACAGTCGATAGTTATAGATCCGTTGTTCATAATTAATGTTTTTAAAGGGAAATGGCTTCATAAAATTTTTATTTAATGCAAAAGCACTATTGCCCAGGAATACATAGGGTGCAACTGTATCAGTGCCTGGCAGTGCAGATGGTGGTGGTAAATTTAAATCGTCATTAATCATCTTCTGATAAAATCGAGTACAATTTAAAATCGATGCATCTGCGACGGATCCATAAGTGCCTGTGTTTACGTACAGGAATTCGTAGTTTGCATTCACCACAGAAAATAGAACAATACTGAAAAATCCTTTGTAGTTATAAAACAAGGAGCCACTGAGGTTTTTCAATTGCGACATGTTTGCCATCACATGATCCAACACAGTAAGGGAAATTCCACCTTTGTTCAAATTGCTCAGCTACTTCTCTCCACTCTGTTTCTGTCGTAGGCATCTGAAAGATAATATTATTTTTAAATATAATGTATACGTATTATATTTACAGAAATCATCATCAGAAGATGAAACCGCAAGTGTTACTAACTCTAGCAGCGGGTCACGGAAGAAAAAGAAAAAGGACACTCTATTACAAAGACAAGAAAATATTCTTTTATCGGCAGAAAGAGTAATGGCTGATAAAGACGAAGAATGGGAGGTATTTGGACGATCAATTGGCTTTCATGTAAAAGATTTAAACAAACGTCAAATGATAATAGCACAAAAAATTATATCAGATGTTTTGTTTCACGCCAAACTTGATCAACTTACTGAATCCTCGTACGTTGTTCTCAGTCCATTTTACGACACATCTTCATCATTTATGCCTAACAATCGTGGATTTTACCAGCGACAAAACCAGTTTTCTTCACCTTCACCGCCATCAAATTATTCATCGCCATCACCGTCGAGCCAACCTCAATCACCTCATCATTCATTTTCACACTTTACTCCATGGCCTCGTTTTCACACACAGTCGGTCCGCCAACCATTACCATCACCACAGCAACACTCTCTATTTTGCTGATGAACTCATTTTAATCCCAGGCGTAGCTTTATTCTTCATCTCCTTTCTTTCTTCATCTGCACAGGTGGGAGGCTGGGCTTTGTCACATTGTTGCGAACTTGTGGATAGCAATATATTATCGAGTGGTTTTGTATTTGTAGCTTGGACTTGTACCTTTATTTTTGACTGCACTTGTTCTTCACTTGAGGATTGGACTTGGGGCAATTGACACTCTCTGTTTTGCTGATGAACTCCTAATTTTAATCCCAGGCGTTGCTTTATTCTTCATCTTCTTTCTTTCTTCATCTGCACAGGTGGGAAGACTGGGCTTTGTCAGATTGTCCTGAACTTGCAGATGACACTGTATCAGCTAGTGGTTGTGTATTTGTGGCTTGCACTTGTAACTGCATTTGTTGGGAACTTGAGAACTGGACTTGGGACTATACAATGTCCGACTCTTGATCACGGATGAACTTGTGGTCAGGTATTGCATTGGCGTTTAGTGGAAATATTCCAGTCTTTTCGAAGCCTTTTGTAGCATTCCCAACAGTGGCAGCCTGATTCCAAGCCTGTTGGGAAAGTGCTTCGAAAGCGACTTTTGTGATTCCTTGATTCGGATGTGAATGTTGCCATGATGTAGCTTGTTGGTGATAATAGGTTTTGAGCGGTTTGAAAAACGATACATCGAGTGGTTGCAGGGCATGTGATGTGTGTGGAGGAAGAAGTACAAGTTCAATTTCGAAAGAGTCACACAAGTCTATCACAGAAAAGCTGGTGTGAGACGCGTGCCCATCTAAAATTAGAACTACTTTTCCTGGGGTCCGGTAGCAGTTGAAATGTTGCAGCCACAACTTAAAAGCTTCTTCGGTGACCCAGCCCTTTTCTGTCATGGCAACTTCAGTACCAGGTGGCATACCTAGAAGAAAATCGTCACGTTTACGCACACCTTTGAATAGAACAAATGGAGGTATGTACTGTCCTGCTGCATTCATACAGGCTAGAACGGTTACATTTTCACCTCGTTCAACACTGGTCATGCTGACAACATCTTTAGCACCTTTTTGGGCTATAATGTTGGGTGGGCGGTTGCTAAGCGGCATCCCCGTTTCATCAAGATTGTATACACATTCAGGTCTTCCTCTTAAATTGTTGTTATCTACTACTGTTTTCAAAGTATTAAAGAATTCTGCCACTTTTTCCTTCTTCATACCATCAATCCTTGCTCTTGACAGACCCTCCGGCTTCCGAATAGTAAATTTTTTATTTCTTTGCATGAAGCGATGAAACCAGTCCTGGCCAGCCATTCCAGCATTTCTGTCATATTTGTGTTCTATGTTTTGACGTTCTGCAAATTCAAACGCGTACTTACGTACCGCTTTGGGTGTAATTCCGAAGCCACGACTTGCCAAGTGCAACAGCCGGTCAGCTAACTTCTTTTCTGCGTTCTCATCTAAAGCTGGCTGTCCACCTCGACGCTTAATAATACCCCTGGACGAAGTAACTCTTTTGTGTAAGCTCGTGAACGGTACTGCAAAAATCTCAGCAGCCTTACGTAAGGTCAACTCTTTGTTCTGAACTTTATTTACAGCCTCTTTCATTTTTTCTTGAGACCATTCTTCGGCTTCAGTCATAGATAGTCATACGACTTACAAGTATTGCTAATCATAGGTTTAACCAACGAGTAACTTAGCAACATCATCTGCCAAGTAGCACCCCTACTCGACGGTTAAATACCACGTTGTGTTATATTATTTGTTATCACTATTGTTTGTGTTTTTATATTGTGTTTTTGTAACCTTTTTCTGTTGCCTTTTTATATCTTTGATTTGATTTATGACCAAAGGAGGAGGAATTAGAAAATTTGTCGAGACGTCGGCCGCCAAGGATTCGTGTATTTAAATTTCGTGTTGATTATTTCACGGTCCTAAATAAAACGGATTTATTTGCTACATTTCAACTGTATAAACTTGCAGTTATCCAAGTGCACAATTTTATAAAAATAAAATAATAACTAATATGCAAAGGTGTAGTACAAGTACTGCGTAGTATTTTATTGCTATTTCTATGACAACCTATCCATTAATTTTAAGTACGAAATTAAAATTAAATTAAATTAATTAAACCTTAGTCGTTTTTTGTTTCGTAATTAAAAAAGAAAAAATTAACAAAAAGATACCAAAATGTATCTCTCGTATAGACTTCTTTTTCTTTTTACTTTATCCATACATCCATACATTGAAATGCATTTACAACATCTTGATATAATAACACGCTCAAAACGCGGCAAACAATAACTAAAATTCAAAAATGACTACTGCAAATACAAATTACGCTTGACAATTGACACATTACTGTACTAATGAAACGAATGTTTCGTTCATCATTCACTTAACCAGTAAGTTGTTACTCGAAGCTTTAGTTTCGCTTGTGAAATTGAAAGATGTTACTTGTAACTGTTACTTGGAAATTAACTAATTAACACTTTACTTGACGGTCGTGAAAGAGGCCCTAAGTATCGTAAAAATCATTGTTATATTTATCAAATAATGGAATCAAAACGATAGCGCGATTCAGCCTGCCATCGATCTCGATTTACCGCCATCTATCGAGCCAAAAGTTAAACTTTATCTGAACCAATGTTCGAACCATTCCACATATACAATCACACTATGATTCCGTCCGCCATTTTACACAAACAATTAGTTTATTTACATTAATTTCAAGTACCTTACATCACACAATAATTATAGGCGTCACTTCCAGTCGAAGTTTGTTTACGTTACACAACATAAACAATTATTGTGCTTAAGGATTTCGTATTTTAATTTTAAACGTAGTTACTAGTTCTATTAAATCACCTCTTATAAGCTCGTTATTACACGCATATACTACGCTGAAGTTTCATTTGAGAAAGCTCTCTATCACGATTTTTATAACGATTTCTACCGGAAAATGGAAGAGCGTCGTCGATGCACCACGGTCCGCCAGCTCGAACTTCTATTGGAGTTCATGGAAAACCACCAAGATCTCGCTCTTGAAAATCGAAAGAGGGTCGTGCGATTTCAGCACAATTGTGGAATCAATGTGCTAAAATTCTAAACTCAGAAGGCCCTGCTAGACTGGGCAAGGAGTAGGCTAAGGTAATTTTAATTTTAACTATTTACAGTTACATCATCATTTAAATATGAAGTAATGAAGTTATCAATCAAAATTAATTGGAAACCAATCTGCACCAGAGCGAAGTGTACTGTAATAATGTAATTTATTTATACCTACAATGTCTTTCATGTTTTATAAGTTTAAGTAAGTTTAAATATGATTCTCATATAAGTGAATTATGAATTCTTTTTGAGAATAAATAAATCTTTAAACCTAAGTTTTTAATGTTTTAGGTGTGGACTAACTTAAAATGTACAGTTCGTACCAAATTAGTAAATATAAATGTTTTCCATCGAGGGACTGGTGGAGGTCCAAACAATGACCCGAATCTGACTCCTATAGAAATGAGAGTAGGCATACCGGAGGAGACCAAGCATATCTTTAAAAGATTGTGTAAATCAATGACCTACCAACTAAGAAGAAAAGTGTACAATCAAACTCTTCAGGACAAGCACCCTTCTGTACTGAGAGATATTATGGAAACAGGGGACCAACCCTAAACTATTAAAACAAATGGAACGTTTGGGTATTCGTGGCTTGGCTCTAAAGTTATTTGAAGACTACCTGTCTAATCGTACTCAACGCGTCGTCATCGGTAACCATGCTAGTTCCGATACTACAGTAACATTTGGAGTCCCGCAAGGTAGTGTCCTAAGACCAAGCCTTTTCTTAATATACGTCAACAATCTGTGTAAAACTAGGTTAAACAAGGGAGAAATATTTGCATTTGCCGACGGAAGAGACTAGGGTAAATGCCGAAATAGGCTTAGGCGAAGTCATAATCTGGTTATGTACTAATACGCTAAAATTAAATGTTAGAAAAACCAATTTCATTACGTTTGGTATAAATTGTAACGAATTGCCATACGCTACTAATTTCAAAGTCAAAGCACACACGTGTGATTATAGTGTTGACTGTGCTGGCTGCATCTCTCTTGAAAGATCTAGAACCATCAAATACCTTGATGGTTCTAGATAGGTACCTTGATAGTTTGAACGCTCAGAAAGAAGCTTTTAATAGTTTGGAAGCTCAGAAAAAAGCATACGGCATAATGAAGGAATTGCAAACTGAGCGCAAAACACGAAATCATTTTTCTAATTTTGGGGAGTATTTTGCTTGTATATTGCGCAATTTACAGGATCCATTTACTATCTCTACAGTGCAAAACCAAATTCATAATATTATATTCCAAGCTGAAATGAATTTATACAGCGGCGACGCAAATAGAATTGGTTCATACAGCGGCAGCGACAAAACAATTGATTCAAACAGTGGCAGCGCAAGTACAAGTTTCAACAGAGGCTACTATACAAGTTCTTTTCTAAACAATAATACTGGTCCAGCAGATTTATCACACACGGACACAGACACAGTTTTAGGAAGACTTTGACTCCATATTGTTAAATGTACAACGATCACAACGCAATGATAATAATATTTATCGATGTTTGACTACCTCAAAGCGATTCACATATTTTGTAAGAACAAACATTTTTTAATAAAGAAGTACTTACCATTATTTGGTGTTTTAATGAGTCTATTATTGCTGTGCACACTTCTGGTACGATACAGGAAATACTCTGTTTTGATGCTTTAAATACATACTTGTTAAAATAAATAGGATTTGGCAAAATAGAAAATTTAACTATGATAACACCTGGTAGAGGTGGCAACACCTTATATAAAAAAAAAATCTTTCTGGTTTGTAACTTAGACGTTCTTGTTGTGCACATCGTACTGTTATTAAAATATAGTTTAATCCTGACAATTATTATAGTTTTGCTTTCAAAACACATAACCAACTCATAACCCTATAGGTTATGGGCCCAGTCTTTGTATTGTTGTTTCAGTGTTTGGCTGCTGCTCGTACCGTTTCTTTCTTCAAAATGGTAACAATCAATTTCGAATTCATCATTAAAACCTACCCCGCTGTTGAGGCGGTCGGCCCTGTCTTCTACAAACTGATAAAATATTTGAGAGTCCAGCATTTTTATAATAAACGGCTGCATATTTTGTTTTCTCGTCTACAAATACTTCGGGATTGAATTTTATTGTTTGCTCGCTGTCGACGCACATTGCGTCTCTGTATCCGCCGATTAAAGCGACCAACGCACGAAGAAAAGCTCTCGACACCGCATAAGGCATTCTTATCACCCAAGGCTTTCTTCAAATTGAGAAATACACCAGATGGAAGACTTTCAGAATCATTAAATGGAGATCTTAACTTGTTCATATCATCTATTATAACAATTTCACCAAGATCAGACATTTTTACCTTCTCAAAGACGCTTCGAGGAACTGGCATTGGTGCTAGTAAGTAATCCACTAAGTCTTTAGGTAATACAGGAATGTATACGTGGTGGCAGGACATTGGAAATAGCATAGCGTTCGCAGCCTGCACACAGGCGGAAAGACGTGACAGTTTTGAAGCAATTATTGCTATCCGGCGTTCGTTTAGCAATGCCGCCTATAAGCCTATCATGCACTTGGCGTCTAAAGGTAGCGGTTCGCGCCGCGACAGAGACAGGAGACCGCGACCGGAGACCGCGGCCATTACTTGACGTTAGGAAATGTATGAGCGACAGTTCGCGAGCGAGACAGAGACCGGAGACATTTCCTTTACGTCAAGTACGGTCGCGGTCTCTAGTCGCGGTCTCCGGTCGCGGTCTCCTGTCTCTGTCGCGGCACGAACCGCTACCTTAAGACACTAAAGAATTTCGTTAGGTTACAATTTTCGGGTATGCTTAAAATTCTTTTATCAGGAATTTGGCATGTGAACACACTACGGCCAGCATCGTATGAGATTCTTAAGGTTTGACCCGGTAACGGAGGTGGAATTTTACATGCTTTCAAGAATGATACCAGATCACCTTGTTGGGGGCTATTCACAAAGTTTGCAATGCAATCGAGAAATTTGAAAAAAATATCGTGCAATGGAAGACATGACATTAAAACTAAAGCCTTATTGGCTTTTGGATTATATCGACAGAAACCGAATCTGTACTTTGAATCCACAAAGGTTAAAACAAACGAGTAGTGTTGAACATAGCTCTTTTCAAGGCTGCATGCGAAAGTGAAATTGGGATATTTTTCAGTTCATCCTCCTTATTATAGTTTTCTGGATATTTTCTAACAATATAGGGTTCCAACTCATCAGGTCCTGGTGAGACTTCACACCACACATCAAATAAACATGGAACGGAAGCTCTGCTCCGTGTGCCCATGATTGCTGACGAGTCTTGTAAATCCCTTATCAAATTCTTCTATATTCCAGCTAATGAGGAGGTTGTAGCCTCATCTTGTTAAAAAGAAGGACACTAAGATGTATTAAAAATCGCGCATAACTCTTTAGTAGAATATTCACTAGTTTTTGAGATTCAACGTACAGATTCGGTTTATATTTTTCAATCAAAGTAAAGCTAAGACAATACTTGGATTTTGGACAAGAAAACAATTTGTATGAGTTAAAGATTCTAATAATATTAAAATGTGGCATGAAAGACACATGAATGTGAAACATATTAAGAATATGAGTGCTAAAAGTGTTGTAGAGGGTTTAAATCTGAATAACAGTGATCAAACTGACTTTGTTTCTGAAGCATGTGCATATGGGAAGCAGTGCAGATTCCCATTTCACAAATCTGAATTGTATTTAGTGTTTTTCAAATAAATTAAAAACATTTCTACTACATTAAATATACTATCTATTTAAGGGATTTTTATCGTATTTTAAGGTGAGTTTAATAAAATTATATAATCAATAATAATATTTTATTAGCTTCTCGGCCTCCTTAGCTAAATGCATAGATATACTTAATAAATATTTTATTGTTTTTCCGTGTTTTTCCAGATGGCTCACTCCTTTTTGATATTTACAATATTAAATGAAGCTAATAGAGTCGACAATTTATTAAGCCGGAGACAGTGAGAGAACATACGAAATTCGCTATGGATGGTTCGAGAAGATGACTATGTTCGCCTCTTTCGATTAACCAAGGAATTAATTGATGGTGTCGAGAAAGCCATAGAATCTTTTTTACAATTCAAGGGGACGAGATCTTTACATAGAAAAACTAAGGTTTATATATTTTTTTTAGGATAAAATAAAGTGAAAACAAAAATAATGTTGTTAACATTGATTATTAGATACTGTGTACTCTGTCCTTCCTGGCAAGTGGTTCATACCAGAGAATTTTGGGTAGTAACATAAATACATTGTCTCATCCAGACATAGTGAGGAAGTATATAAGATTTCCTCAAAATTGTGAAGAAATACAGCTGCTTAAAGAAAGGTACCTCTTAAAATATTTTTTTCATTTCATATTTGTGTGATTGTGCTGTAAATCAGAGATTAAACATAATGTTTAACATAATGAGCTGATTTAGTCTACATTGATTTTTCCACTATAACTAGCTAGTTTATGCTCTGATCCAAACAAGAGGCTAGTATTATATAAAATATCATCAATATCTGCCTAATACTTTTGCTGTAATGTCTCAACATATACACATACAGATAAAAATTCTAATAATCATTGGTTTTTCTATTCAATAGAGAAACCAAATCAAATTCTACATGATCTCGATATATTTAGACTCTATTTTTAGAATTTACAGTTTTCAAAATTATTTTATGTACATACAAACAAATAATGAGGTCAAATCTCACTTTGTTCTTTTATTATGTATAGATAATCTCTCCCAGATTTTATAAAAAATATAAAATTCCTGGTTGCATTGGATGTATAGATGGCACCTTTGTAGCAATGATTAGACCAAAAGAAAATGAAGAGAGGTATTATTGCCGCAAGGGCTATCATGCTAGAAATGTTCAGCTGATAAGAAAATCTTTACTAGCTGTTGCCTATGACTTCACTTGCAAATATCAGGTGACCAAAAAAGTTCGTGTGGTTTTAGATATCTCTTGCTATGAGGACATGTTTAGACCTGTTGTGATTTCGCGCGCCAAATATTTCTACTAGAAATGTTACATGCACAGACTCGTTAGTCTGCTGGTGTGCTTTGTTTGGTTATTACGCTTTTCGTTGCAAAATTATTTTTGTTCATAATGTCTGTTAATAAAGACGTGATTCGGGCTTGTTTGCTCTACGAATTTAAACTAGGCACGAAAGCTGCAGAGGCTTCTCGTAAAATATGTACAACATTTGGAGAACATGCTGTATCAGAACGTACTGCACAGAAGTGGCTTAAAAGGTTTTTAACAGGAGAGGAGTCACTTGAAGATTCACCTCGTTCGGGAAGGCCCTCCGCCATTGACGATGAAGAATTACTGGCTGTTATCGAAAATGATTCTATATTAACTTGCCAGGCTCTATCGCAAATGTTTGGTGTTAGTGATGAAACAATCCGTTTGCATTTACATCAGCTTGGAAAGAAATGGAAGTTAAGTAAATGGGTCCCTCGTGAATTGTCCAATGAAAATAGATTCCATCGGGTGTCAGTTTGTTCAGCACTGCTTGCGCGCTACAAAACCGAGCCGTTTTTGGATTGTTTACTTACAGCTGATCAAAAATGGATAACCTACAGTAATACTAAACGAACCCGTCATTGGTTGTCCCCGAACCAGCCAGTACCACACACGTCCAAGACTCCAACGCATACCCAGAAGATCATGCTGTGTGTATGGTGGACAGCTGCCAGTTTAGTACACTTCGAGTTTCTTCCCGAGGGTCAATCAATTACAGCGGAACTATACTCAATGCAGCTCGACCGAGTACACAAGGCCTTACTTCAGAAGCAGCCTGCTCTTGTAAACCGGAAGAAAGTTATATTTTTACAAGACAATGCCAGACCACATGTTGCTAAGCTCACCCTTGGAAAAATTAATGCTTTAAGTTGGGAACTTCTGCCCCATCCACCGTATTCGCCGGACATATCTCCAACTGATTACCACCTTTTTTGGCTTTAAGTAATCATATGATAAACAAAAAATTTCAAAATCAGGTTGAGATCGAAGAGGATGTTGCCAACTTTTTGCTTCCAAAAGCAAATATTTTTACGAGCGCGGGATACACTCACTTGTGTCACGTTGGGAAAACATTGTAGAGTCCTCGGGTGCTTATATTAATGAATAAATTGTTTTATAAATAAATATACAATACTTTGATTTTGAACACGAAAACCGAACGAACTTTTTTGGTCACCTGATAATTTAAGTACTAAATGTGAATAAATTATTGTATATCTATACATTACTAATAATATAAACGAATAACTAATTAAGAAATGATAAGTATCTAAAATATTCACTAGAATTCATTCAGCTATTCTTGCATAATTCAATGATAAACAACCATTCATCTAAACTTTTACATTTATAATATTACATAGTATAATAATGTTAATTATTAATTGTATCGGTTTTTACCACCGAGTTTACAACAATATACAGGGTGTCCAGTAAATAGTACGACATACTGCAGGGGGTGATAGGTAGGGTCAATACCTACCAAAAAAACACAATATATGTTCAGCAAAATCTTACAGATTTAAAGTTATACAACATTTTCCGAAATATCGAAAAATAACTACTTTGAAACAGATTTTTAAGCATCTCGTAATGAAAAATTCCTTTTCTGGTATTTTTTTTACATCAAATTATTCGTGAATAGTTACTTTACTAATTGATCAGTCTTTTTCCTATCAAAAACAAGAATGTTTTAAAGAAATAATATTTTTTGTTTAAATTTTTACAGAACAATTTTCTTATCGCTTAACTTTAACCTACAGTGGTGAAAAAAAAATGTATGTGACAGTTTTGTACAACAGACTTAAAAAATAGCTCGTTTAATGGTGATTTTGGAAAGATACAATACTAGTGCATTTTCATCAAAAAAATACAAAAACATGCTATTTTAGTTCCAGAGAAGCTGATTTTGTTGAAAATGTAATCAACGTAATTTTGACAAAACCACTACGAGAATAAGTATTAGCTGCTCATTTACGCGAATTATTAAGTAATAATTAGTAAAATGCGACATGCACTGGTAATGTCTAAAGGTTTTACCTGCTCGCCGACCGACCCGAAAAGAAAAAAAAGCGCAGGTGCTATCCCGCTCTTTCTTGTATTGTGATTTTGTGTCTCACCCTCTCAACCTTATTTGCGACGTTTGCCAGTACTGAGTACTGAGTAGTGACTAGTGAGTACACTACCTTAAGCCGTGCGCAACGCATCTGTGTATTCACAAATTATTGTTTCGTACTGACGACTGTTTTGTGCCTTGGACCCCGGACTTTGTTTGCCTTACGATTTGGATTTTTTTATTGTAATCACTACGACGACTTGGCGACCACCTTCTCGTAGTGGTTTTGTCAAAATTACGTTGATTACATTTTCAACAAAATCAGCTTCTCTGGAACTAAAATAGCATGTTTTTGTATTTTTTTGATGAAAATGCACTAGTATTGTATCTTTCCAAAATCACCATTAAACGAGCTATTTTTTAAGTCTGTTGTACAAAACTGTCACATACATTTTTTTTTCACCACTTTAGGTTAAAGTTAAGCGATAAGAAAATTGTTCTGTAAAAATTTAAACAAAAAATATTATTTCTTTAAAACATTCTTGTTTTTGATAGGAAAAAGACTTATCAATTAGTAAAGTAACTATTCACGAATAATTTGATGTAAAAAAAAATACCAGAAAAGGAATTTTTCATTACGAGATGCTTAAAAATCTGTTTCAAAGTAGTGATTTTTCGATATTTCGGAAAATGTTGTATAACTTTAAATCTGTAAGATTTTGCTGAACATATATTGTGTTTTTTTGGTAGGTATTGACCCTACCTATCACCCCCTGCAGTATGTCGTACTATTTACTGGACACCCTGTATACTGACGTACTCATAAACTGCATCAAAGTTCAGGATTACTTTGAAATGATTTTTTTAAATAAGTATCTATGCAATACTTTTAGATTAAATTATATAAATATGGAGACTGGCTCTTAATCTTAAAAAAAGCAAAATTTAAAAATAGAACTGCAGTAAAATAAATGAATATAGCCGGGAAAAGAAAATTTACTCGTAGTATCAGATTTGCGTGTTATTTAAAGCATAGTTTTAAATTGATTCGCATTGATTTTTTATTCTTTGGCAATTGAATTATTGTTACCAGCAGAATTGTTGGGTTAGTTTTTTAACTCATCGAGAGTTTTTGAACCATAATATGGATACTTTATCCGAACAAGCGGCTCAAATTGTAGCAGCACTGGTGCGGGAGGGCTTTGGTTTGTAAAAATTTAAATTTAAACCAGTCTACGGTTTCTAGAATATACAGAAGGTTTGTGGAGACAGGTTCTTACAGAAGGAGACGTGGTACAGGCAGGACTCGAGCAACCACCGGTCGTGATGACCGATTTATTGTTATAACTTCCCTGCGAAATCGTTTCCTCACGTCAGTAAATATCACAACAGAGCTTAATGAAGTGCGTGGAGTAAATGTGAGTGCACGAACAATAAGAAAAAGGTTAAAGGAAGCGGATATCACCCCTTTTAGACCAGCAAATGGTTCAAAGTTGTCTGTAGCTCATAGACAAGCTCGCTTCAGATTTGCGCGTGATCACCTAAATTGGACAGAAGAGCAATGGGCCTCCGTATTGTTCACGGACGAGTGTAGGACATGTTTATATGGTGCAGATGGTCGCAGAAGAATGCATCGTCGACGTGGGGAGCGATATGCTCAAAGTTGCATTGAGGAGCGTGTTCCTTTTGGAGGCGGTTCGTGTATGGTTTGGGGTGGCATGTCGATGAACGGGCGAACAGAACTTGTGTTCATAGACATGGTCCATCAAAACGGTAATAGAGGGGGTTTAACTGCACATCGCTACATAACAGAGATCTTAGAAGATCACGTGGTGCCTTACATATAATGCCCGGCCGCACGCTGCTGCACAAGTTCGACAATATTGCGAAGTGGTTGGGATACGTACAATGAATTGGCCAGTCCGCAACTCGGATCTTAATCCCATTGAGCGTGTTTGGGACAATTTAAAAAGAGCTGTATATGCGAGAAATCCTGTGCCCACGACAGTGGCAGCACTAAGAACAGCACTTTCAGAAGAATGGGACAAAATTCCGCAAGATCTTTTAATAACCCTAATAAAATCTATGCGCAACCGATTAGAATCCGTAATAAGGGCACGTGGAGGTAATAAACCTTATTAAAACATAAATAAACCCTTGCATAAAGTTTGTGTCCATTGTTAAAACCAATTTTTTTATTAAACCAATTTTCCTCAAATTTCTGTTTTTTCTTCAAAAGTCTTAAGGTCCTTTCCAGTACACAAACTTAAACTTAAGGATATGACCCTACGCTGTTTTAAAGTTCACGACGCAATCTAGAGGTTTCAATTTAAATCTGTATAGAAAGTTTGCATCCTTGGTTAAAATATTTATTTCAAAGTCGTCTATTACTTTGATGCAATTTATGAGTCCGTCAGTGTACATATAGGAAAATATAAGTGAAAAAAAAACTACACTACAAAAATGATGTAACTTGTTAATCTATCAATTTTTACAGAAACAGAACTAAGATATTTAAATCGAAACTTTATTATATTTAATTTAAATTATATAAAAAATCTTGTTTTAGATAGTAGATGCTGATTTAAATATTTTACATGTGGATGCCTATGTGGATCATATGGTGGTTCATTTCACGATTGCTATATATTTAATAATGGCCAAATAAAAAATCACCGAGAGGAGTTAAATAATTCTAATGAGAATGCATTTTTGCTTGGTTTGTAATAGTCATTAATTTATTAAATCATAATTAAAATCTGTTCGTAAAATGTTCAATCCAAATTATTTTTTACAGGTGATTCTGGTTATTCCCAAAGGCGTTATTAATGGTGCCAGTGTCAAATCCGCCAATTGGTATACCAGAAGCAGTGTACAATAAAGTACATGCCACTGCCTGTAACTGTGTTGAGAGGGCAATAGGGAATCTTTAGTTTTAGGTGTTTGTTACACAGAGTTCTACATTACGATCCTATCACAGTCGGAAAAATTATAATAGCATGTTGTGTACTACACAATAATTGTAATCGTGCGGCAATTTTTGCTCCAGAGCTATCGCACGAAGATGAAACAAGGGAAATCAGCCTTCAGACACATAATGATCAACCACTTGATAATCATAGAGAATTAGAATTAGGTAAACTAGCTAGAGCTCAATTAATTAGAACAATCTGGCATAATTCAAGACAAACCTAAAACTAATATTATTATAATATTCAGAATCTAGATTTCTACGAGTTTATTTATCATACGTTAAAATACAAATATTTTAGGTTTTTTATTTTATTTTATAGTTAGAATTACATTATGAAGTTGTACTGTATAAGAATGCTGAACTAAAATTTTTTATAAGGTATAAAATTATTTTCTATGACTGTCTTATCGTAGCGTATATCGTAAATAAATCGTGTAATTTTTAGTTTTAGGTAGTAATTTAATACTTTTGTAGAATATTTACAATGAATTATAAACAATTTATATTTTACCTTTGTTTCATGTGTACATAATTGTTTTTTTGTATGTAACTAATTAATTAGGTAGTATTTTAATAATAAATTAATTATAGTTTTTTATACTGCGTTTATTTCCATGACTTATTATCACAAAACAATAATTTGTTATAATATTAACTAAACAGTTACAAATAACATTAATTTTTAACATTCATTAACAATTTTAGACGTTCCTGAGGTGTTTTTTGAAGTAATTTAAATCAAAATATCAATACGAGGGCGGGTCAATAAGTCCGTAATTTTTTGTATTTCCCGCCTTTTAATTGATATGGCAATAATGCTCCTGTCAACAGGCAACTATCAGTTGACTTCTGTCAAAATTTGAACAAGCTGTGACATTTCGTTTGTGTTTGACAGCCGTTGAAAGCAGACTACCGCACTTTTTGAAAAGAAAATGGAAAAAAGTGAATTTCGTGTGCTCATTAAGCATTATTTTTTGCGGAAAAAAACCATCACTCAAACCAAAGCTAAGCTTGAAAAATATTATGGGGACTCCGCACCATCCATTTCCATGGTAAAACAGTGGTTTACTGAATTTCGATGTGGCCGTACAAGCACGGAAGATGCCGAACCTTCTGGACGCTCAGTTGAGGTCTCTACATCCGAAACAATAGAAAAAAACATGCGTGCGTACAAAGTACACATGTCAGAAGTGAAACTTCTTTGGCGAACTAATTTATAAATCTTGTTTATATTTATACAAATCTAAAACTTTAAATTTCCAAGATTAAGAGGAAGGGAAAAAGGAAGATAGGTTAGGAATTTAATTGTCATTAAAATAAAAAAAGTGTTGAAAATTAATGTAAATTATAAATTTAATTTTTTCAATTTATTTCTTCAATATTTACATTGTTTGACGTTGTTTGTATTGGTATTATTGTGACTAAAGCATTATGATAGGTAAAATATGCAACATAAGTTCGTGTTTCAACATTATCTAAATATCTTGTAAAAATAGCATCTATTGTCGTTCCTGAACCGGGTGCCGCGTAGGATATTTGGTTTCAACAGGACGGCGCTACGTGCCACACAGCCGAAGCTACACTCGATGTTTTTCGCCCTGTTTTTGAAGATCGCATTATCAGCCGCAGAGCTGATGTCGTTTGGCCACATCGGAGCTGCGATTTGACACCGTTGGACTATTATTTGTGGGGTGCCGTCCAAGACAAGTGTTACGCCGACAAGCCAGAGACAATTGACGTTTTAAAGGACAATATTCGTGAAGCCATTGGTGAAATACAGCTGCACACAATCGATAATGTGCTTAAAAATTGGACCGATCGTGTAGGCTACTGTATGGCCAGCCGAGGCAGCCATTTGAATGAAATTATTTTCCATTATTAACCGGAAGGATTATACTTTCAAATAAAAAAGAAATTTGAGAAAATATTCAGTAGTAGTTTATTTTTTATTGTATTTTCAAAAAAAAAAGTTATTTGGCGGACCCGTTAGATCCATCTTGTCCTAAAAAAATCCACAAGGCTAAACATGTAATTTTCATGGAAAATACATTTTTACAAAATAAAAGTGTGTCAGATGATGAGATAAATTCTAATACAATAGTATTTAATACATCTGGGCTGTTAAGTGAGGATAGTACTGAACAACCAAATTTAGTACATTTATCACAACCTTTAATGACTGCCTCACCAAGTTTCAGGCCTCTCCATTAAGTGCCCCATTAGATGATAATTTTACTTCTGATGACACCAGAAATCCTCGTAGACAGACAATATTTTGTCTAGACTCTAGAGGATACTGATGAATCAGAAAATTCTGGGAGCACAGACAGTTTCTCGTCGGATCAAACTTATGTTCCAGGAGTATCGTGCATTGATTCAGAGGACTTTGAGAAATATTCCTTTGAAGATGCCGCTGGAAGAGAGTATGCAGGCTGACTGAGATAATTATGGAGAATCTTCCAAGTACACTGGAGGAGGCGTTGAACTGCAATGAAAGCAAACAATGGAGAGAAGCGTTTCAAGATGAGTATAACTCCTTTCTAACCAATAAATGTTTTACCCTAGTAGACTTACCTGCTGGACACAAGCTGGTGAAATGTAAGTGGGTATTTAGCAAGAAAAGGGGATTGAATGGAGAACTACTCAAATACAAAACTCACCTAGTTGCTAAAGGTTACACACAAAAATATGGCATTGATTATTATGAAACATTTTCTCCAGTTGTTAGATATTCAACTATTAGAATATTACTTGCACTGGCTGCCCAGTATGATATGGTAGTTGAACATCTTGATGTAAAGACTGCATTTTTAAATGGGGAACTGGAAGAAACTGTTTATATGGAACAGCCAGATGGATTTGTTGTGGAAAATTGTGAAAATAAAGTTTACAAGCTAAATAAGGCAATTTATGGCTTAAAACAGTCGGCGAAAGCATGGTATAAGAAAATCACTGACGTTTTAATCAATAAATTAAAATTCAACCGGTTATCATCAGAACCATGTGTTTTTGTGTATAATTATGACGGGGAAATCATGATTACTGCAGTTTATGTGGACGATATAATGTTATTCTCAATGAAATCATCGCAACAAAAGAATGTTATAAAGAAAAAACTAATGGATGAATTTAAGATGAAAGATCTAGGTCCAACTCATCATATTCTGGGGGTGAAAATCACCAAAACAGCTGATGGAAAATTCACCTTAGATCAATCTAGTTACATGAAGAAAATACATACAAAAAAAGTTTTAGTTTTATTTATTTTTATTAAAGATTTTAAAATTGTTACGCACCAATTATTCTTAAATATATTTAATATTTTTTATTTTATTTTCGTAATGCTTTTTAATGCGACTTTTTGTTACTTTATTCTAATAAGGGCCATCGATATATTTTTGATTAGTTAGGATTTATCTAGAATATGATTTGTAAAGTAAGTGATAATTGATAATTAGTGGAAAAAAGAAAAAAAAATATGCTGATATAACTGAATAAAACTGTATTCTAATTTGGCCCTTTTTAAACCACCAGAGTTTATTAAGGGCCACACAGAGGGTTTTAAAAAACCTGACTTGTAGACGAAAATTATCATAGAAATCCAAAACATTGTACTTGGTTTGATTGATAATAAAAAAATATTTATCTGTTGTCTTGTTTTTTGTTCTCAACGTTTAAATAATTAAAATATTAAGTGTTGAATTAAGGTGGCTCTTATTTGCCGCAAGTACCTTATTAGAAAAATTCAATATGTTAGACTGCAAACCTTGTAGGACTCCTATGGAAGTTGGTATAAAATTAAAAAAGGAAGAAAATTGTAAGTGCAGTTATGACTATAGAAGCCTTATTGGTTATTTAATGTAAGGTAATTTATCTGCGTGTTCCAGGCCTGATATCTCGTTTTAGTAACGATTTTGAACTCTACGCTGGGGCTCATGGACCAGAAGAAGAATTTGAAGGTTTACCTAATATAATTACTTCGAGTAATGTGGTAATTCGTCTTTCATGAACAATTCCAGAAAACCAAAACTTTAAACTATTTTTCGATACTGATCACAGTAAATGCCTGGCTTTTATATTGACGCAGATTTTCGGATCAGGAATCGCTGCCACTAGCCGACTTCAAAGTAGCTGTAGCAGAAGCTTTGTGTTGGGCCAATAAACCTAGTGTCACTACAAAACGTGGACGCCTCTCCAATTCCATTGAAAATATGATTGAAGAAAAGAAAGCGAGAGGATCAATTGCAATAATGCCATCTCAGGATGTGCATCTAGATCAGAAAAACCATCTCCCTATGTGGACAACTGGACAGCGTTGTGAGGTTCCAGGGTGTAAGTATAAACTTGCTAAATTTTTATTAGTTTTTATAAGTTTTAATCGTCTACGACAGCGTATTTATACATTCTACATACAGTATTGGTTATTGAGATCATGAAGCATTTGACATGTGAAAATCGAATAATTGTAATAATAAGACTTGTAAACTTCAAAATAGTATTTTTAATAAAAACCAATGAAATTAATTTATCTCGAAAACGGTTAGGTTTAGAACAGGGATCGGCAACGTGGTGACCCGCGACGTCTTTTGACTGCGCCCGCTGGCGTCTCGTCAAAATAGCCAAAAACTATTCAATAATAGCTTATTTTATTATGTTACTTATGTACAAACACAAAAACCTCGAACTTCAGCCGTTTGTTTCGTACGAGTTTAGGTAGTTTTGTTTCCAAAAGTGCTACTGTTGCATCTTTAAAAGTATATCATTGGCTAAGAAGAAAAAGCCTTTCGTATACGGCGAACTAATAAAAGAAGCATTTTTAACAGCAGCTGGTTCCGTCTTTCAGAACTTCAAAAATAAAAATGAAATTATTGCTGCGATTGAAGCGATACCATTGTCATCCAGAAAAGTGTCAAGGAGAATAGAAATTATCACTACTGACATGAAATCGGAGTTAGAAAATGATATTGACAAGTGCAAGTTCTTTTCTCTTCAGCTCGACGAGTCTACCGACATTTCCGACACTGCACAATTGTGTTATTATTAAAATGGTATTTAACGATTTTACCACAAAAGAAGAGTTTTTGAAATTGTTACCACTGAAAGGTCGAACTCAAGGTAAAGACAATTTAATGTAATAAAAAATATTCTCTTTTTATTTGTGTTACATTTTTATTTTCATTAACCATCCATGCGCCCTTCTCCAACTAAGCATTCGATAATGAGCCCATAGGCCTGATAAGGTTGCCGACCCCTGGTTTAGAATATAGTATTTCATAGTCAATTCAGTCAGAAATGATGTAAACTACACGCCCTTAACGGGAACGGGTCGACTTAACCAGTCACCAAAATATATATATATATATATATATATATTGCTTTTTGCGTGTGAAGTGAAAATGTCACGACTTTCTCAAGGAGGAGAGCGAGGTAGGCGAAGAGATGGAAGGATAGGTGGGGTTGGAAAACCAAAGAGTGCGCGCTGTTTGTCGTTTTCAACGTAAGCATGCAGTACATACACTATTAACCTCTTTGTTTTATTACTTCCTTTCATTAATTTTTATTTTTATTTGTAGTCCTGCCATTGAACTCGCGGAGGGTGTAGAGCCTACACCCGGCCCATCCGGGAAGCAGTTACGAAATGCAGCTCATTATATTTCCGATTTCAGTCCAAAGACCTTGGTAGATAAGTTGAAGGAGTTGAAAGAGTTCAAGGTGGCTAAGGCTTTGGACGCGAAAAACCTCAAGAAACTGAGTCCTAGTGACAGAAAGCGCTTGGCGAAGCTGAAGGAGAAGAAGCAAGTGGGCTTTTTCGTAATGCCCGATGCTCCAAAGCCAACGTAAGTAAATCAAGAAATAAATTCAATGTTTTACCTGCTCGTATTCACTAGTTTGTTAGCATAAAACATGTTCATGGTATCGGGTCAGCATTACTTTATTTATTTACAGAAAAGGAAAGGGGCAAGAGGATTCAAAGAATTGGATACCTTGCCCACTTTTACCGGGTGTACCGGTCATTCCTCCCCCACACTCCATAACATTTTATATCTTTATATCTCTATTTTATCTAGATGAAGATAGCACCTAGAACCATGTCGCGTATTTTAAAAGATGACTTAACACTTGCAGCCTAACTGGTCATTTCTTAACTTATAATTTAAAAAGAATAGGGTGGTAAAATCGAAATAACAAATGAAGCGGTACGCAAAGGGAGGTCACAGAAAAATTTTGTTTACAGATGAAAAAAATTTTACAATTGAGCAACATTTTAACAAACAAAATGACCGTATTTATGCTCAAAGCTCTAAGGAAGCTTCTCAATTAGTCGACAGAGTGCAACGGGGCATTATCCGTGTTCACGCCAAAGCGTGACGAATGACAGATGACGGCTGACATAAATGTAAGCCATAGACAAAGGGATGCCGGCTTATCTCAATCTCACGCGCCGCAGTATATACCACCACCTACCGGCCTATACTAATAAGTGCATTCAAATATGAAGCGAAACACAAAGAATTAAATAAAGTATGCCAAGATAGCAAGAAAATAACGGTGAGATCCTATAATCTCAAATTTATTTATTTAAATTTATACTACGTTATCTTAAGATATTTTAAACTTAATTCTTGAAATATTCTTCTTACATTAAGAAATTAATTTAATGTCTTGAATTTAAGAGTAGGTTTTCTAGAACTCATTATGTCTGAATAGTTAAGATAATAAATTTACTATATAGCGTGAATCCTAAAGACAAATTGTTGTTCTCTTGTTTTGAGATCTAACATCTTACTTTGAGAAAACCTAATTGAGAGAATATTTTTCTCAAAGCAAAAAAATATTTCTACACGTCTATAGGAAGGAAATTGTTTTTCCCATCTAGAGAAGAGACTACAGAATATAATTTAGTAGTCCGGTTTCATCATCCGCCGCGAACACACATTTGTTGGTTCAATTCTAATATTTTAAATACATATTATTTTAATTCTTTGTGAATCCTAATTATAAATATTTAATTAAATTCAATTGTATATGAAATAAATGAATATTCTTTTTTTAAAAAAAAAACCACCACTGGGTCTGCCCTAATATTGGTAGCAGCGATGAGATTTTTTGAAATTCTGGAAACGTCTCCTGTGTGTGAAAATGCATAAGTGAATTAGTGAAAGTGAAAAAGTGCGAAACCGAATTCAAACCGTCCACTGTGTAATAAGTGGCACAGGGCGGTCTTTTATTGTCAGTCCACTGTTGAGCCCAGCACCGACGGAAATTATCCAGGGATGTTATTCCTCTACGTCAAAAAAGGCAAAAAAGCGGCCGCAAATGCCGCTGCCGCTGCCGCTTTTTTGGCGACCCGCCATTAGATTGGCAAAATCAATTTCAGAAAACATGAATTAAACCTCAATTTGTTTGCTCGCCCATTCAGTGTAACTGTCGAAGAATTCCCTGGAGAATTTTAGATGGGATTGATAGAATTACAGTGCAACTCTACTTTGAAAGACAAATTCAATTTCGGTTTGATAGTTTTATTCAAAATACTAGATCATGCACTGAAAATGACATCTCTGTTTGGCACCTGATATCTTTGCCAACAATTATTTTCTCGAATGAAAAACGTAAAGTCGAAGCCACCGAGAATCACCGATGTTCACCTTGAGAATAGTATGAGAATTGCAACTACTTACAATAGGGGCAGATATTGATAAATTAGCAAAGAATAAACAATGTCAAAGGTCTCATTGATTTAATTTTATTAACATAATTTCTAGTTTGTAAAATCAAAATTGCTTTTTAATTACTACAATAAAAATGAATAAAACTATTCTTAGTAGTAGTAAGACCGTGATTTCTAAAGTGATATTTCGATGTTTGGCAGAAAAAGAGGCTGGACAAATTTTGTATGAACTGAAAGATGTTTATCGGCGAACTGCTGAATTAACAGGTATGTGTCCATCGGAATTAATTTAATTAAATAGAAATGAGTCTATAATTGATATGTATATGTTGAAGAGAGTAATACGGGGGTATTTTTAAAATGCGTGACATCAGCATTGCTGACGTCACAACCGTGGTCTTCTTGATGATCACTCATTTTTGGTCTTCGAAAGGAAACTTGGCAAGTAATCTACGTGTTTATTCAGCACAGTATCAAATTTACAAAGAGGTCCGAACAGTACGGTGACTCGAATATAACTGACTGCTCTTCAACAGCGTGGTTCTATTTATAGCCTCGCGGCACATGCACACGACACCTCCTCCGAGCACAGAATGTCGATGTCGCCCTTCTCTCGAAAACACAACTTCGCCCCGATTTTCGCCTCAGCGCTGCGGGCTACTGTGTTTACTGGGTCCACTCTCTCGGGGTAGAGATTACTGTTGGGGGGCGGCCCACAAACCTCTATGCCATCTACGCCCCTCCCAATGAACGACTCAGTTTGTCAGAGGTAGAAGCGGTCGTCTGCTCGGGCCTGCCGACGATAGCCGCAGGTGACTGGAATGCCAAGCATACTGCCTGGCACTCCGCCTCCATCAATCCACGTGGCCGCTTACTTTACCACCACGCCGAGATGCTGGAGTACTCAGTCGAGGGTCCCAACTCCCCCACGCACTATCCAGCACAGGCCAATCATCATCCAGATATCCTAGACCTAGTGGTGCACCGCGGGATCGACCTCCCCATTCTGCAGGAGGTAGTTGTGGATGAGTTCCTATCGGATCATCAACCGGTGCTGTGCGTCATAGCGGATGACCGTCCCTCCGCGCCGACGCGCTCCGCACGGATGACCGACTGGACGGCGATTTCGCGTCTCCTCGCGGACGCCCTTCCACCTCCCGCACCTGCATCACCGAGTGCCATCGACTCCAAGACCTCGTGCTGAAGCTCGCCGAGTCTCCACTTCCCGCCGGATCGTCGCGGTGCTGCGCTCCTTCCTGGAGAACCGACAGTTCTTTCGTCTCTGTCGGTAAGGAAGAGTCAAGCTTGCGACACTCTACACCGACGATGTTCCATGCGCCGAGGGCTGCTCCGTGGCTCTTTACGCCGACGACACGGCGTACGTCGCCACATCGCTCTCGGCGCGACACGCGGGTGTCAAACTTCAGCGCTGCCTGGACCTCCTGCCAGACTGGTTGCAGAATTGGAGACTCGCAGCCAATCCAAACAAGACCCAGGCGATAGCTTTTGACCGCAGAAGGCTGCCGACCGCTGCTCTCCGCTTCCTGGACCGAGACCTGCCGTGGTTGAGAGCCGCCACCTGACCAGAGACGACCGTATCCGCGTGAGCTCTTGAGCACGGGTACCTTGGATTCGACACCGGGGCCGAGCAACCGCCGGCCCCCCCTCAGACTTGACACCCCGGATTTGGCACCAGGGTCAAGTGAGACTACTCCTCGGCCCCTCCTTATCATGACGACAAGAGCGGACACCCCAGCTACGTCCGCTGGTCGCCTCACTAGGCCTCTCCCGGATTACCCGGGAGTCTCACCTGGCGGGGCTTGACCGCGAGCTGCGCGTCCACCCTTCAGACTCTCGGATTTACATCACGGGCCGAGTGAGTGATCTCCTAGGCCTCCTATCTAGGCCCTAGGGCTATACTAGGCCCGCCCTAATAACCGCCCTGTATTAACAGGGCGCGGTCCACAGTCCATTTGAAGGGCCTGAGGGCCGAACAAATTAGAGCACGGGCCCCGCGGGGCCTGCGACCACATACTACACGGAACAACTATCAGTTTTTAACCAAACAATTTGGGAAGAGGAAACACTATTCGGCCTTATTGATTTACAGAATTGCACTCAAAATAATGATTCGGTTAACGAGTTCGCTCTACGCGTAGAGACGTGCTTATCAAAGCTATTAACAGAAGTAAATATCTCTCAAAAGAAAAAGAAAGGTAACTTGCTGGCCGAATCGCAGCAATGCAAAATCATTATATCATTTTGTTATTGGTCTTAAACCACAATTGTCAACCATTGTCAGATGTCGAGACCCACAAACGCTAAATGACGCAATAAACTTTGCAACTTCGGAAGAGAAAATTATAGAGGCTTCTCGGAAACAATATATTAATCCTCAGTGTCCTAGGCCTTCTAACAGAAATATTTATTCACGCCCTAACTGTCAAAATCAATCGCGAGATCGATATCAGTTTAAGCCAGCTTTCAATTATGATCGTGTTCCAATGCCTAATAACACCAACCTAAGCAGTGCGCAACCATTATTCTGTAGTTACTGCAAAACAAACGGATACATTCTAGAAAACTGTAAGAAACGAGAATATAACAACAAATTCAAATTCCAAAGACAAGATGCTTGGCGGCAAATTAGTCGGGAAATGAACAATATTCAAAAGTTAGCTTCAACTCCATTACCAATTAACTCTTTGAAAAGCAGAGTCCCATATTCCAACCGGTTCGTAAAAATCTTTGTTATATTTATCAAATGATGGAATCAAAACCATAGCTCGATTCTTGGTTTGGACAGGTATTCGGATTTGCAATAAAGTAATTTTGTATTAATCTGTTGCCTATTTATTTGGTGGTGATCTTTACATGGTCCTTCGAGCCGGATACACTAACTAGCTCCTTTGGAGTAGTAGTGCGATTTTTGTTTCTATGGCATAGAAACCATTGGCGGATTGCCATTGAAGTGCCAATTAACCCACACTGAGGTGGGAAGTGTGTTTGGTGCTCGCCGCCGCCACAGATTCATTGGCTGGCTGGCCAGCACGGTCAACGCGCAGACAACCAAGGTGCACTGTGGATGCGCTAGGGGGCGCCACTGCAGTTGGAAAACCGCTGGAGTAACGCAATATTGGATGGATGGATTTTTAAAGTTTGTGAAGTGCAATCGTGAGTACAATTTTGTTTATTAAGAAGTGTGGTGAATATAATTGAAGATAGAATTTGGACTTTAACTTTTAACTGATTCTTCAACTTAGAAAAATTTGGACAGTTTATAGACTTAGTAAATTTGTGTGCATGTTTTAGATAAGTTTACCAAACTGTTGAGACGGGGAATCCATGCCCGATTTTTAAATTTTTGTGTATTTCTCAACACTTGTAAAAATTTCGGAAAAATTAACTGTATTTTGAACTTGTAAAATTTAAATCCATCTTTACAAAATGGAATCCATGTACAAATTTCAAAACGATGTTAAGTTGCGCATAGAAAAAGCGAGAAGTAATATGAAAAAGTCTCCTAAAGCACGTATTACTCCGTCGTAAGTTGAGGCAAGAATAGAGTCACTAGAAAGTACATGGAAAAGTTTTGTAAAGACACATGAGGAAATCGTGCAAAAAACATCAGAGTTAAATGTAGATGATAAATATTTTAAAAATGAGATTTATGAAAACACCGAAGAATTGTATATAGATTATAAGAGTGAATTGAGGGAAATTTTAGTCGAGTTTGGTAAAGTGGCCACAATATCAACAAGTTCTGTTCAGTATGTTAAAGCTAAAGATAACACTATTAAATTACCAAAGATTTCGATTCCAACATTTAATGGCAATTATGCTCAATGGCCCACTTTTAAAGATCTTTTTGTTTCACTCATTCATAAAAATGAAAATTTAGATGACGTGCAAAAGTTGCACTATTTGAAAGGGTTGTTGTCGGGCGAAGCCGAACAGTTACTTAGAAATATTCCCATCACATCAGCAAATTATTTGTAATGTTGGTCAATGCTTCAAACGAGATTTGACAACAAACGATTCACGTCAAATTGCTTATTAAAATGTTTATTTAATCAAACTGCCGTGACAGAAACGGCTAGTGCAATTAAAGGTCTTTTAGACACAACCATGGAATGCATAAACGGTTTAAAAAATATCGGTGTTGATGTCAACTCGTGGGATATCATTATTATTTACATCGTAAGCTCCAAGCTGGATATCGAGTCCCGAAAACTATGGGAGAACAAGAAGAGCTCTACCTTTCTTCGATATCTGTGGTTGACAGTTATGGGGCATCGTACAAAACCTGCAGCTTCTCCATGGACTTTAAGACGAATTCAGCTTGCCTCGGGACAGACTGGTGCTGGAACGCTGATGGGTGCCATCAAGGCCTTAGGCACCCAGCGTTGGGAAGGAAAGCGAAAGCTGTACCCAAGTATCAGGTTGGGTGTAGGCTGGCCCCCAACATGGACGATCCGTGTTTCCACAGACAAAAATGTGTTTGGTACTATTGGGACCTCATTCCAGATGAGCAGAACTGTGATGTCATCTATAGCTTACTTGGAGGGACTCGAGTTGCCCATTTCACTCACACAGCCATCAACGGTGACGTGGTGCCCTTCTCATTGTCGATGGATTCTCCGAGAACCTCTAGCCCGATGATAGTTCAGTTGGGCTCCATCAGGACTGACTACTACCCTAAATTTCAGAACATCAGGAAACATGGAGGAATCACATTAGGGACACACGCAGCTAGGAGGAACAGCGGGATATCGGGGCTGCTAGGTGACTTTCAAATGCCATTGGTGCCTAGCAATAGCACACCTAAATGGACCTACCCGACGCATGACATAGATTGTCACCCAGATGGTAGAACCATGGCCTGCAGCATGGCACCTCCGGCGTACAACACTACATTGGCCGATGATTCCCACAATGTGGTGGATGGCACTCTTGACAAGAACAGCTTAATGTTCCAGAGAATCGTCAGTATGAGGGGGACAGTTGAAGTGATGATTCGGACTAAGGTCATTACAAGTCAGATTGTGGAAAGTGCAGAGTGCGGGGTCGAAATAGAATCCACTTATGGCTGCTCGGGCTGTGATGAGATGCCAACTGTCATCATTAAAACTCATTCCATCAGAAAGACTGGCATATTAAAGTTTATAAGCAACTGTAGCTTCTACCTGCCAGAGGTTTCGTGCTCTGATCAACCTCAAGCGCTTCAGTTGATCCACAGGCCAACTGCCTGTTCTTTACAGTTCCCAGACACCAATAGCACTCTAAACATTGACATTAATTATGAGTTTTTAGGCCAGCTCTACATGAGGGGTGTTATGACTTACAAGCCGGAGGAAACGTTCTCTGGGAAATTGAAACTCGCAATGCAGAGTGAAGATTTCCTCTCTAGTCTTCAATTCTCACTGGGGGTCGGGGTGGCAGCTTCAGTGTTTCTGTCAGCTCTTAAACTGATGGCCAGAGTGGTGGCATTTAGAGGGGGCTTGAAGGAGGCTGAAGCTGTCAAAGTATAATGCAGGGGGTGGCTAGTTGATAAACCATTCATGCTGGCATCACAGAATGGTTTACCAAACGAGCCCCTGGAACTTACACAGAAGTTACACAAAGACCGGAAGAAAACATTTATGAACTAAGAGATAACACATAGGATAAGTTCACACCAAGCTGCTAGCTGAATGTTGACACACCCTAGTGGTCTACGGCCATAGATGTAACGGCCTTCCTCCGCCATTTGTGAATGAAATGTGCAAATGTGTCCTGTAGTCTCAGAAAAAATAAAAAAGGAATTTTACGTAGATGATCTAATGACAGGCTGTCAGACAATTCAAGAAGGACTAATGTTACAGAAAGAAATTACAGAAGTACTTACCAAGGGTGGTTTCCAGTTGCAGAAGTGGGTTAGTAGCTGTAAAGAGTTAAATAGGTTAATTTCGGAAGATGGAAAGGATCAGAGAGAAGGAAATTATCAAGGAACCAAGGAAAAGGATATCAAAATGGATGAGGTCATGAAGATTTTAGGAATTTCATGGGATCGAGATAGCGATATTTTCAGATATTCGGTAAAACTTTCTTCACAGCAAACTCCAATCACAAAGCGGCAAGTCATATCTGATATATCCCGCCTATTGGATCCGTTGGGATGGGCAGCACCTTGTGTTGTCACATCTAAAATATTTATTCAAAAGCTATGGCTTTCGGGAATAGGCTGGGATGAAAGGTTGCCGCCAGAGTTGTTAGTAGAGTGGCAAACTTACCGACAAAATTTGATGGAGATACGTAAGTTTACCATTCCGAGATGGGTCGACACTTCAGTGGATAGCTTCGAGGTAGAGTTACACGGCTTCTCCGACGCTTCTATCGCTGCTTATGCTGCAGTCGTGTATGTAAGAGTGATTCGCGCGGACAAGTCCATCACAACAGGATTGATCACTGCCCGAACGAAGGTTTCTCCAGTCAAACAGCAATCAATTCCGAGGCTGGAGTTGATGGGAGCTGCACTGCTGGCTGAATTGATATCAGAGGTGTCCGAAGTTATGAAAATCCCGCAAACTCACGCCCATGTTTGGACCGATTCATCCGTGGTTTTAGCGTGGCTTAGTAGCCACCCGAGCCGCTGGACCACTTTTGTTGCAAATAGAGTTTCTGTCATTCTCTCCTTGTTTGATAATTCACACTGGGCACATGTCCAGTCCTCTCAAAACCCAGCAGATCTCGCCTCAAGAGGATTAACTCCACAAGAACTTTCTTGTAGTGCTTTATGGACTCAAGGACCTCATTGGCTACGAGATGAAGTAATCGAATATACTAGGCCAAAAGCCATATCCACAAACATGGAGCAGAGATCAGTTAACCGATTCAATGCGGATGGCTCCGCAGAGGCGCCATGTGTATCTTTTGTGTATGGCGGGTGGCGCCCGAGAGGAGCCAAAATGTTTTCCTGTAAAACTCCGCTAAAAAAGCTTTATTCAGAGGCTAGCCCTAAATGAAAGTTTCCTTATTTGTCACGTAGATTACGATACTAGTATTAGTTTCAAGATATAGCGTGAAAAAAGACATTTCAGATGTTGTAAACCTTTTCAATAGAAACAATAATTATGAAAGGTAACTTTTGTGCATGGCGGGTGGCACCCCAGAGGAGCCAATATTTGAAACCAAAAAACTGACTAATTTAAATTTATCAATAGTACATATTTCAGTGTTCTAAAAATATTAGTGTCTTTATTTATCACGTAGATCCTTTCCAGAGAAATCGCTTTAAGGTGTAGCGTGATTTCACACTCTTCGGGGATGGTAAACCATTTTAAGCGTTATTTAAATGTTATTTAATATTAAGGGTTACAAACGAATAGCACTAATCATGACAGTTAAATATTTAAAAAATATCTGTTTTCACTTTTTTTGCTTTGTGGATATGCTCTTTTGCAAGTTTATGGTAATAACTAGGTAGTTTCTCGAAGTATGTCCAAATTTAACCGGACTAGTAATTGCATTCCTTAGGTATCAAGACAATGTACTTAGTTTATTTTTGGTGAGAAACAACAACAAAAACGATTCTCAGAAAAGCACTATCTTTTGTTGTTATGCTATGCAGTCATATCAAAGATGTTTTAAAGATTTTTAAGCTTTTTATTGCCCTACTGCTTATTGTTAATATGCCGTGCCGACCGACCCTTTTTATTGATGGGCTAGGGAAAGATGTTATTTAACTAAAAACAAAAGAAGTCGGTGCCATAAATCACTTAACAAGGTTTCTCACGCGCAAATTACTTAACTATCGATGATGTTTTTTCGTTTACTTCTGTTTTGCTATTTATGGTGATCAGACGTAAGCACGTTGTGACCGTTTAATGCTCGCTTCTGAAGTCTCTTAGTTTGCCTTTTAACAACTGTGGACTGTGTATCTGGACTTCGAGATTTTGCTTCAGTGACTACCCCGGCTAGTAATTTGGACTCTGTTTTGATTCTTGACTTTACAAGGTGAGTTTTTTTAACAATGTTCTTTTTTTCTTTTCTAGTCTTTTCAATCATTGAAATTTAACATGAGCTTTTTGAAATTTAACATGAGGGACAGAGTGATTCCATGTTAGAGGAAAACCTAGACAGGGCATGTAGCACAGGTCTCGTGCTACAACTTTTGTAGGAACACTCATATGCCAAAATAAATCAGTCTTGAGTTATTGAACATTTTATGGTTTTTGGAAAAAATCCCATTTCGTGACCAGTGTTCAGAACTAAAAAAAATACAAAATTTTCTAAATTGTTCGTTTATTATTCTGTCTTTAACTACACAATGTTAAGTAAGAGGTAAAACACTTAAAATTCTACGTTAAGCGGAAAGATAGGTACCCTATGTAAGGTGTTCTCTTGAAACAAATGAACAGACAAACACCCCCAGACTCATACATAGACACACAAACACCACATACACACACATAAGCGCTTAAATACATAACATTCGACGAAACAGATAAACACTTACACTCATACACACTCACATGTACAAACACTGTGTGAGTGTGTATGTGTGTGTGCTTGTGTATGACAGTGAATGTGAGAATGTATATCTGTGTGAGAGAGTGTGTGTGTGTTTGTGTGTGTGTTCGTCTGTGTTACAACACCTTTATAACGTATAAAATAAAGTGTGTTGACTGCTAGATAACTTATTCTACTATTTTTTTCAGTTGCTAACCAAAATGGCTACTCCTCCATCCCCTGAACCTGGCCCGTCAAATTGGGATCTCATATCTATGGAGTTATCCGGAATGATGTCTCCCAGCCATATAAACTTATCAGACATGCCATGCATTGATGCTATTATAAGTGATGCAGAATTGTATGGGATTTTGGCACAGGATGTGGATAACTTTCTGGAAGATTTGGTAAATGAAAACACAGAAGATGAAGAAGCCGTTTGTGCTGAAGATCAGTTAGAACAGGACGTTGAAAATACAACTGAGGAAGCCCCTACTACCGATTGGTTCAATGGAAACCCCTCGAATATGGCCGAGATTCCTTTTACGGGCACACCTGGTTTATTACCGCCTCATAACATGAGTGGAAAAACACCGATAGATTTTTTCTTTTTATTTTTCAATAGTCGTATCATTGATTTAATTTTAAACTGTACAAACAAGTGCGGCAATGAATTGAAGATTGCAGCACGCACCGCACAAGCTCGTTTTACAAAATGGAAGGAGATAAGTCTTGAGGAGTTCACGGTATTTATTGGCATAATTTTATTTATGGGTACCGTGAAAGTTAATAGAATGGCCGAATATTGGTCTCGACATTATTTAATGCGCCTAAGCCCACATTCATTTATGGCTAGGGACAGGTTTTATTTAATATTAAGAGCATTAAATGTCCAAGATGAAATGAGGCCGGAAAGTATTTTTAAAGTAAAGTCGTTAATAGATATGTTCAACGAAACAATGTCCACAACTTATTACCCATCCAATAATGTTGCAATAGATGAATCCTTGATTTTGTGGAAAGGACGTCTTTCTTTCCGCCAGTATTTAAAAGGGAAAGTCCATCGTTATGGAATTAAATTATATATGTTAGCTGACATGAATGGCCTAGTAATAAAAATTCATTTATATGCTGGTTCTGGGGATCAATTGGTAGGTGGAAAAAATCATGTAAAAAAAGTAGTAATGTTGTTAATAGAAAAATATTTAAATAAAGGCCATTCACTTTATATTGATAATTATTATAGCAGCGTTGGTTTAGCAGAGGAGCTTTTAGATAAAAACACGTACGTAACAGGTACACTACGAGCAAAGCGCGCTGGTAATCCCACTTTAATTAATATAAAATTAAACACCGGTGAATCTTGTATTGTTCACAATTCCAAAAAAATTGTTGTTACCAAATGGCAGGATAAACGCGAAGTGCTGCTTTTGAGCTCGCAGCATAAAAGCATTTACAAAGGGACTAATAGTCGCCGAATACGCACTATAAAGTATAAGCCTGATGTACTAATTCAGTACAATAAATACATGAGAGCAATTGATAGGCACGACCAGCTTTTAAGTTATTATTCCTGCAAACACAAAACCTTACGTTGGTATAAAAAAGTTATAATCCATTTAATCCAAATATGTTTGGTGAATAGCTTTCTTTTATATCGAGAAATAAGCAAATCGAATATAGAATTATATGATTTTAGAAAAAGTGTATTAGAAAATTTATTAAAGCCACCAACCGTGCCACAACGATCCCTTGTTGAAAGAAAAATACATTTACCTAGTACTTTTACTAAGAGTGGTGGAAGGACAATGAGAAAGCGATGCAGAGTATGCTATAGCAAAACTAAAAAAAGAAACTTGGTTATGTATGGTTGTTCTGATTGCCCAGAATTCCCAGGGTTATGTCTCACCCCATGCTTCCGAGAATATCATAAATATTAACAAATGTATTAGAAATTTTTAATATTTATGATATTTTTAGCTTGCAGGTATTTCATGATTTCAATTAATACACACACTATATGTTATAATTTGTTTAATTGAAGATTTTTAAATACTTATAACAAACAATTCTCATTAGTAATTACTAAATCAGTCTTTTTAATGATTATAGTAAAAATCTACCTTATAAATAAGTACAATTATGTAATATTATTGCACAATGTTAATAAATAAACCTTAATATTATGTAAAACCGATGCTTTTCATTTAACTCGCCTCTCTCTCTTCATCTAAAACTCTTTTCATTTAAAACTTATGGTTTATTAATAAAATTATTTTTTTAGCGTTTCTATAATTTTTTGCATTATAATATATCTCTCATTAATACTAAAACGTAGTAACTCGTTAGATACGAATTTCCCAAAATATTTACAGGCGTGAATATCCACGACGGTTGTACTCGTAAATTGTTCTTTATCTTCTACCATTATATTTTCAGTAAACGTTGAAATATCTTTGGTGGATATTTCTGTGTACGTTGCACAATCTTTCGTAGGTTTTTTTGTACCTTCCGCCGCAGAATTTATTTCATCTTCATTTTCTTGACCAGGTTCCCAGTCATCATAAGTCTGGGAATTTTGTTCTAAATAAGCCTGTTCGACAAACTCGTAGTCAGTGTCACATTGCGTTTCCAGTTGTGATTCTGGGATATATTTTCTTTTTTTTGGTAATTCTAGAACAAAAAAGAATATATGTTTATATCAAGCAAAAAAAAAACTTGCTGTGAGCATTACGACGAATTTTTCTGTAACTACTTTTTGTTTAAAATAAAAAGTGCGTAAACTGAATTGTAAATCTTTTAAATTTATGTAAATAAATGTAATTAAATAAAAAATCTATCATGAATTTAAATTTTGTCGACAGACTAGAAAAGAAATAAGTATAGTTTTATAAATTCAATGAAAACTACAAAAAGGTTTACAACACCTTACATAAATGAGTCACTTACCTTCCATTTCCATTAATACACGTAGATAATCACTTTTTTATACACTAAACGAACAATAAAACCGCTTACGTTCGATTTTGGTTGGCGACTAAACTTACAGCAAGTGGAAACAACAAAAAAAGCGATACATTACAATACATGGCGGAAGGCGCCTTAGGGGAGCCATCAAAGTGCCTGGCGTTGGGCGCCCCAGAGGAGCCACGAAACATTTGTTCGTAGCCAGGCATGAAAGTTTGTCAAATAGTCCACCGCATTGAATCGGTTAAAGTTCATGTAGTTACTAAATCCATACAAGATCCAATATGGACAAAATATTCAACACTGCAGAAACTGGTGAGAGTTGTTGCTTACTGCCGGAGAGTTTTGAGATGGAAGAAAATAAGAGACGGGAGTAAAAGGTATGAGGAGTACTTAACGAAGGAAGAGTTAGAAGAAGCAACAAGAGTTTGTATTAGACAGGTTCAAAAGCAAGTATTTAGCGAAGAGATTAAAGAAATAGGAAAGACAGGAACAGTCAAGGCAGGAAGCAAGCTAAAATCTCTTTGCCCTATGTTCGATGGTGATGGGATCTTGCGTGTTAGTGGTAGAATTCATAATGCCAAGTTGGATGCAGACACTAAACATCCCATCATTCTACCACAAGAGAATCACTTCACAAATCTTGTGATTAGTGAAGCCCACAGGAAGACTCTACACGGAGGACCTACGTTGGTCTTAAATCACTTGCGCACCAAGTATTGGATAATTTCAGCCAAATCTCGGGTGAAAGCCTTCGTGCGCAATTGTGTCACATGTAGACGGTACTCTGTAGCTTCTCAAACCCAATTAATGGGGCAGTTGCCTTCTACGAGAGTGACACCAGCAAGACCATTTCGACTCAGCGGAGTTGACTTCGCAGGTCCTATCAACATTCGAGCATCAAAGGGTCGTGGTCATCAGTCCTATAAAGGCTATATTTGCTTGTTCGTTTGCATGGCCACTAAGGCCATACACTTAGAAGCTGTAAGTGATTTATCGGCACAGGGTTTCATCGCAGCTTTTAAAAGGTTCGTGGGACGCAGAGGTACAGTTAGCGATATTTGGAGCGATAACGGAACCAATTTTGTTGGCGCCTCCAAGGAGCTTCGTCACCTTGTCGCCGCAGAAAGGTCATCTGTAGCTGTAGAAATGATAGAGTGGTTAGGTAGCAACGGAACTTCGTGGCACTTCATTCCCCCTCATGCTCCGAATTTTGGAGGGCTGTGGGAGGCGGGAGTGAAGTCCACAAAGTTCCACTTGAAACGGGTGATCGGAAATTCGACCCTCACCTACGAAGAAATGTCGACGGTGCTGATTCAAGTGGAAGCATGCCTGAATTCGAGACCGTTGTCTATGATGCCTGACAACCCCAACGACCCTGCCCCATTAACACCTGGCCATTTTCTTATAGGTGAACCGCTGATAACGGTACCTGATCGCAATTACGAAGCTAGTAATATAAGTAGTTTAAAGCGTTGGCAGCTTTCGCAGCGTATGTTACAGGAGTTTTGGCGACGATGGTCGGAAGAATATTTGGTTCATTTGCTACAACGTTTTAAATGGAACAAGTTAGTTCCAGAACCAAAGATTGGAGATGTTGTTTTAGTGAAGGAGGATATATTAGAAGAGGATAGGTTGAAATTAAACTGTAAGTTTTGAATTTTAGATTGATGATCAGTAATCTGGAGGAGCTACCGGAAATGCGGGGATTAGAAAGTCCACTACATAGTAAAAGGATGCGCACTTGGAGACCGTGAGTATTTGAGCACAAGCATGTTAGTAAATGTTTACCACTCTCACGTACGGGCCGCGCAACTGTTTTCACGTCACCTGTACAGCTACTCGCGCGGCATAGACCCGCGCGCACCGCCCGCTACATCGCAACAAAAACCATTATATCTGTTTAAATATAATAACTACAATTATGAAAAAATACTACAGAATAGGTTGAAGTATATAGATTAAAACACCTTTTTTAATTATTGGATAATGTTAATAAATTAGTACTTAGGGCGCTTTTAGTGTCACGCGGATTTGCTCACGCACGCGGGATTGGACCGCATGCGTAGCATCCGCAAAGAACAATTTCATATAGGTATCTATTGTAAAGCGTGATAAACGCACGCGGGACGCGGGGCGCTGTGCGGGGCGTCACCCCGGTGCGGGGTATCCGCATGCGTAAGCGCTGCCTACAACTTCAGTGCCCATTTTAGAGTCGAGCGGGGCGCACGCGCCGTATTGTACTACCGAAATGAAAATCGATACAGAACGAGTAATCATTGAAGTTCATCTGCGGCCCGTTTTGTGGGATAAACGCAATGAATTATACAAAAACAGGGACGCGAGGGAGGCTGCATGGAGAGATATTTTGAAGGAATTGGCACCTAACTACGAAAATTTGAGCGAAGAGGAAAGAAAAGAGGCGGGTATGTGTTTGGTTCATTATTTTATTTATACAAGCATCATTACTTTATTAATATAAGCATAATTATTTAATTCACAAATAACATCAAAAACCTTCTAAAACCTTTTGAGTTTAGTTAATTAATTATATATCGGTGTTGCCAGGAGACTTTTCCTTCATTGATAAAGTAATCTGCAAATATATCTCTGATATTACTTGCCGACGTATTACTACTTTCAGTCTGCTGCCTGGGTAGTGGTCCCGTAAAACCATTTGTGACAAATGTATGGCTGACCTTGTAGCCATCCCGTTTCCTTATGAAATTGTGAAGTACACATGCCGTCTTGACTATTAATTGTGCTAGATCTAACTTGACATTCATGGATCTGTGAAATATTCTAAATTTATTTGACATAATTCCAAAAGTGCATTCTATGTACCTTCTAGCTCTGGACAGACGGTAATTAAATATTTTCTTTTTGTAAGGTAAATTATCACGAGCATAAGGCCGCATCACATGTGATGATAAACCAAATGCCTCGTCTCCCACTATCACGAACGGCAACTTTGCTCTTACACTAGATGGATAAGCTACTTCGGGGCAAATAATAGGCAACTCTTGCGGGTCAGGGATACCCAACGTGTTACTTTCCAGTTTCGTATACAATTGACTCCTTCTAAAGATGGTTGAATCGGCGTTGCTTCCACTGGTACCGACATTAATATATGTAAAATTATAATCAGCATCACACATTGCGAGGAGCACTACAGAATAATATTTCTTATAATTAAAATATAGTGATCCACTGTGCGGCGGCCGAATCACTCTTATATGTTTTCCATCAATTGCACCCAAGCAATTAGGAAAATTTGTATATGTGAGAAATCCCTTTGCGATTTCTTTCCATTTGATCCCATTAAGCTGTGGAATACATTCAGACTTTAGTTCAATCCATATTATGTAACAAACTTGTCTTACTATTTCGCTAATTGTTGCAATTCCAATCACATAGGAATAGTGTAGATCAGTGAATGTATTACCAGTTGCCAAATATCTGAAAACAAAAACAATATATTAATAATATGATAACATAATATATTAATAATGCTGACATCAGACATAAGACAGCATGCACCGCTCGAATTTTACTTCAGAAGAAAAATAAATACCCTTAAGGTGAAAGGGCACGGAAGTAGCTAGTGATTTAGCAGATTTGAGACACATAACTATGCTGTAAATATTTTATAAGAAATCTTCTCTGTATAAATTAACCCCTATGGTAAAATTTCCGGCAAATGAAAGGAATCTAATAAATATATATAATATAATATAATGAAATATCGTTTATTTCAGGCAATATTTACATTACAAGATGTCCTCCTTCATGAAGGTTGACAGATGCAAATAAAGCAAATTTTTGTTAAAACAAATTAAAAACTTACAGCGCTAGTGACTTCCGGAAGTTTTCACCTTAATTTTGATGATGGCAAATTTTACTGTAACAAATAAACAAATTGCCCGATTCAATCCGGTGTTTTTCCAAAAATCCTTAAATGAAGTTCTAATTATTTTTGTAAAAAATGAATTATTTCGTCGATGTCTGCGCCGCGCCGCCCCGGCCGCGCCGTCTGCGTCTAGTATAAGATTCACTTTGCGCTATCGTTCGCGGCGAAATTGACCGGCCTGCGCCGGCCCGCCGTTTGCGTTGCGCCTAAGGGTACTTTTCCTTCAACTGCGGCCTTATTTTTCCACTCTGTATAGGTATATATATATTGCTTGATTTATCTAATGCTTCATGAGACAGTGTAAAGTTGACAACATGTGTGAATTAAGGAGGGCCTTTAATCGAATGCAGTTAAATTTCCAACTAATATCAGATTTGTACACACGGCCACAGATCAAGCTTCCCAAAACCAGTATAAACAGGACTCATGCGTTGTTTATTATCGTAGACGACTCGGCGCCCGGCGAGGCCCTAGCAAGTTCCGTTTATTGGTACTGGTTTTGGGTAACTTGATCTGAAACTGTGTGTACTTTTGCCACTTACTTATTATATTTTGTCATTTCAGACAAGAAAATACAACAACGCTGGCGAACAGCAAGGGACACTTACCAGAAAGACAAGATATCTGAAAAAAATCAGCCATCCGGCTCTGGGAGTAAGAAGAAGAAGAAGAAATATTCTTACTATGACATTTTGACTTTCTTAGACAGTACAACGGAAACTGCTGGAGAAGAGTCACTCTGTGAAGAAATGTCTGAACAAAGTAATTTAGAAACACCTAATGAGTCCACGCAACCAGATACTTCACGTCAAGAAAGTTCTCACCCAACATCAAAACAAAAACAAGTAAAATCTAAAAAGCAAGCACCATCTGAATTTGAGGCACAGTTATTAGAATGCTTAAAGTCTAATCAACTGGAGCTAGAAAGTGAGGATTTGGCTTTCTTTCAGTCTCTGCAGCCTTCATTAAAAAGATTCACTAGATATCAAAAACTAATGTTCAGAACAAAAGTGTTAAATATAGTTATGGAAATGGAAAGTCAAACACAACCTGCATACTACAGTCCCATACCTACAACAAGTTCTAGTGCTTTTACTGAGCTTGACAGTTTGTCACCGATAAATCAAGATTACCAAACCAATAGTATAATCCAGGATACTTCGAGTCTTAACGACAATGCTATTAGTTCTGCTGCAGTGAATGACAATGAAACTCTTATTTCGACTGAAAGCGGCCTGTTTAATATCACGTCTTATGACGTAATTTATACCCCAGCAACAACATCATCTACAGGCGAAAGTAATGTCAACGCTCAGGATACAAATTTACAAAGAAATGAATGATGTAAAATTTGATTTTTTAATTTATGAATAAAACTCTTTTTATTAAAATGAGTACGATTAACTTTTTTTCTCCAGTTTCTCTCTAATTGTTTGTTTAGTCATATGAGTGCGGTTGTACACACGGCACAGATCAAGTTACTCAAATCCAGTATAAGCGGGACTCCGACGGGTTACCTAAGTATGATAATACGCAAGGCGCGAGTTCCATTTATGCTGGTTTTGGGTAACTTGATCTGTGGCCATGTGTACTTTATCAGATAAAAAAAAGGATTGTGTATGTAGGTTGAACGTACCAATCCCAAACCAATTAAGGACTTTTTTTGACTTTAAATTACTGTCATGTGCAAACCTATAACTTTTATCTATATTATAATAAGTAGCGTGTGATGAAAGGTAGGAATGATTCCACTTTAATGGCGACATTTTATGAGTGAAATAATCTTATTTAATGAAATTTCAACATGAAATTGAATGAAATTATGAACAATGAAATTTCAGAGTACATGACAAAATTTTTTTTTTGCACATGTAAATTTACACATGACAGTAATTTGAAGTCAAAAAACGTTTATCCTACCTGTTCAAATCCCTTTCCACTAAATCATAGCAGGAAATTAAATATTTAAAATTTAAAACTTACCTTAATGTAATAGCGAGCCTCTCAATCGGTTGTATTGTAATCCTTCGTAAACTGCTTTTTTGTAGCTTATTCTCAATTTTACACAACAGTTCATCAAAAGAACGAATGGACATTCGAAAGTAATTTTTAAATTTACGTTCATTATTTTGTAGTTTTCCAAAGCGTGTAACAAACGCCCCAGCAAGAAGCCTATTTTCAAGAAAGGGATCAACATGTACTCTTGTCTTCTTGTTTCGTCGTTTGTAAAGTATGTAAGCGACACATATTCTTCTGACATTGATCATTTTTGAACACGTCTATACCGTTACGCAGCCCGTAGAAAACTGAAACTCATGCTGCGTATGATCCGCAGCGTGAAATTTTACGCATGCGGTCCAATCCCGCGTGCGTGAGCAAATCCGCGTGACACTAAAAGCGCCCTTAAAACGGGATAAAACATTTGAGTCTTAGCAAAAATGCTTATATTTTTTATAGATGTAGGCCATAAGCAAAAAATATAAACGATTTCATCATAAGAATAATTTTACAAAAAACTAGACTAATTGTCTTTTCAAAAGATGCCAAGAGGTTTATATTTAATCAACATTGAGTAGGCTGATAATTCGAAACATAACAACCACTTCTCATAATTTTACCATAGCCTCTCGAGTCGCGCGCTATGACTTTTTTGTGCCAAAATGGCCGCCCATCTAAGGTCTCCCACACACCTTGTAGTTTTTAACTAGCTAAAAAATAGGGTATGTTCGATTTGTTTCAATCGTTTCTTTTAAATGAAACCACAATTTAATTTTTAAATTACTAAGAAAATAAAAACGTGCAATAACAATTTAGTGAAGCATTGAAACCCTAAATTTTGTGGAACCTTAACCTGGAATGTACCTTAAATAAGCCCATGTCAATCACACCATTCAAATTAAAATTGCAGTGCAGCACCTAAACCAACATCCACCAGTATAGGATTGATTAGAATTAGCATCAATTATTAGCAAATGAATGTTCGTATGTCAATTAAATTAATGCAAAATAGCATTATGATGCACTTCACTAAGGAAATTGAAGTGCATCAAAAGTGCAATTATTTTCCAATAACATAATCAGCAGACATAAATAAACACATTACACTATGAGTAATAAAAAAGTGCCCGCCCCGCCCGCCTCGCTTGCCTCGCCTGGCCCTTCTACTCACGGGAATGAGAGAAGAGAATGCCTCCGCGTATTTTATTCAATGGTAAGAACCTGCTGATTTTATTTGAGGCGTTGGTTATATTCTGGTGTTAAAGTTTTGAAATTGATCATAAAATTCTTTGTTACAGGAAGTGACGACTCTGATATTTCAGACGAGGAAGGGGTAAGATTTCCCGTCATTCCAAGGGTGTATCAAAGCATTCTGGAAACACCCTTGGACATTGACGAGGAGGAGCAAAACATAAATTTTGTTGAGCTCGCTGCGGAGACAACTCAGCAGCCATGGGGTCCATACCAGTTTGACCCACACTCCCTGATTCCAACGGAATCGAGGCGGGAAATGTTTGTAATTGAAAATGCCGGTCCCACAATAACATCAACAGATGCATATGACATTTTCACTAATATTTGGGACCGGCCGATTATGGAACACATAGCTACTGAGACTAATAAATATGCACAAGAGGTGGCATCTCAAATAATGCAAAACCACAACCTCCATCCCCATAGCTGCATTAGACAATCACGCTATGATTCCGTCCGCCATTTTACACAAACAACGCCGTAATATAAAAGTATATTATTTTTATATATTGTCAGATTAATTTTTGGAGTTTTGAATTTGGAATTAAACTGAAAGTTTTGAATTTTAGATTGGTGATCAGCAACATAGAAGAGCTGCCGGAAGTTCAGGGTTTGGAAACTCCTTTTTGCATGCTAAATTGCTCAACCACTCACCATTTCCACATGCGCACGTGGAAATGGTGAGTAGTTGAGCACAAGCATGTTAGTAAATGTTTATTGTTTTAATAAGAGTATATTTTAACTTTTGTTTTAAATTTCCAGATCAAACCCTGACCTTCTGGGGACTTCTCAGTTAGTCTCAGTCTTGCAGTGTCCAGGCTCACCGTCTTCTTCGTTGCCGTCTCCGGCGGTGTAAGTGATTCGGTCTTTTCTATTTATATGAAAATTTTAAAGTTTTTTTTAACACTGCTTTTGTTCCAGATACGTAGAATGTGAGACTGAGCGATCCTCTGCCGCTTCTACTCCTTCCTCTATGAGGCATTCCTTCCGCAAGGAATGCCTTCGTGAGGAGGATATTTTACATTATTTAAATAATGGTAAGAATCTGCTGATTTTATTTGAGGCGTTGGTTATATTCTGATATTCAAGTTTCGAAACTGATCATTAAATTCTTTGTTACAGGTAGTGACGACTGATCTTTCTAATGACGAGGAAGAGGCAATGGTGTCTGTCATTCCAAGGGTGTTTTAGAGCACTATGGAAGACCCTTGGAGAATGACAACTCCCTTGAGCATGACATGGATAATTTCGAGCACGCTGTAGAGGAAAACACTGAGCAGCCATGGGGTCTATATCACTTTGACTGGAAACATTTCCCACAGTCCTCGATTCCAGCGGCAGAGGCGGGAAATGTTTTCAGTTGAAAATGCCGGTCCCACAGTCACAACTAGTGACCCTTATGAAATTTTACAAATATATGAGGGACCGACCGATAATGGAGCTCAGGCAAGATGCTAAGCCACAACCTTCATCCCAGAAGCCGCATTAGCCAGTGGTATGATCCACAACTAATGAATACATGCTGTTTGGTATGATTTTGGCGATGGGGTTGTGGTTAAGAATAAGAGGAGTATTGGGATGCCATCGCTGACATATTTTGTACTCCTGGATTTAGCGCACACATGCCTATCGATCGTTTTTTACTTTTATCAAAATGTTTACATTTCAATGATAACAATAGCACGTGTGCGCTAAATCATATAATAACTACAGCGAGGCACGATTATTTAAAATACAGCCAGTTTTGTCACATTTAAATAAAAAAATTCAAGATTTATATACACCAGCACAGAATCTTTCTCTGGACTGACACTGACAAAAAGTAGCATACATCAGGGGCAGATAAGTGGTCACCTCCGGAGACGTCGATGTCATGGTGTGGAGAGATACTAATAGAGTAGCCATGATCTCCACATATCATGGCTACAAGGGTCCACCAAACCCAGCATTATAATGGATTACAATATTATAATGGATGGATAAAAAAGACCAGCTCCTGGCCATGTATCCTATAGAAAGAAATAGAACAAAAATATGGTACAAAAAACTTTTTCGTAGATTATTAAATGTATAAGTTTTAAATACATTAATTATTTATAAAAAAAAGGAAATGCTCTGTAACACAAAAATGTGTCACAACATTTAGTTTTAATTTAATTAGATCTATTTTAAAAAAACATTTCACACCACCGCCGATTTTGCCGAAAGCTATACAGAAAAAGTAGACGTCAGTCACCGTGGTTGAGTACCCTGTAGCTACTAATCGTCAACAGTTACGACGCCTTTGTACCCAGTGCAAAAAACTGGTACATATTACTTCCATAAATGTGTTTCCAAGTCGATGCACCTGCGGTCTGCTTGACGACCGATGGCTGGACTTCAATAACCAACCAAAGTTACGTCGATATAACAGCGCATTTTATAAATAAAGATGCAGAGTTGGAGACCTATTTACTTGGTTGCCTTCCAATAGATGAGCGACACACCGCTCGAAATATTGCAGATTTAATGATGGAAGTCGGCAAATGGGACTTAATTCATAAGGTATCCGCTATTGTAATGGACAATGCGGTCAATATTGTGGCTGCTGTTAGGATAACTAACTGGAGGCACTTTCCATGTTTTACCCATACATGAAATCTTATTGTGCAAGACAGTCTGAAAAGTTTGACAGAGCAATTAAAAAAAGTGAAGTCTATTGTTGAATATTTTAAATGAAGCAGCTCAGCTTTAGAAAGGCTTCATGAGATGTATAAATGTATTTAAATTTCCCGCCTTCTTACTACAACTCTGTACTTGCAACACTACTCTCACTCACTCCGTTCACGCTCGTTTTTTTTTTCTTACTGTATTAAAGTGTTAATTATAAGCTCAATTAATTATATTAGTTCGCTTTATTTCAACACCAGTCAACAAGATGCAAAGTCAACTAAACATTCCAGTCATAAAATTGAAACAAGATTGTCCTACAAGGTGGAACTCGGTATATGCTTCGAAGGATAAGCGATATAAAAGACGCCGTTGTGAGTTAAGTACCCTTGCTATTGTTAATCCTACATTAAATACAATAAATAACGGTGATTGGATAATAATTCAACATGCAACATATATTGAATTTTTTTATGAAATCACAATAGAAATAAGCGCTGAAAAACACGTTACATTTTCTAAAATTATACTTTTTGTAAAATCTATGACTGAGCATATAAATAGCTCACTAAGTATAGAAGCAAATGCCATTTCAGAAATACGGGAATTACTTACAACTTTGAACAATGGCACAAAAGACAGATTCAAAGACATCAACTATATGGAATTAACTCGGGCAACATTTTTAGATCCCCGTTTCAAAAAGTATGGTTTTAGGAGCGACGACAGATTTGAATCTACACTTAAACAAATCAGACATAAAATCTCAACTTATACAGGGCTAGGATTAGAAACTAATACAACACATCCTACTCATCCTACATCATCAACCTGAAAGCGAACTTTGTAGTAGCTCGATGATTTGGAACTCTTTTGATTCAAACTTGGCCCCGTGTGACATCTTTTTGTTTCCAAGCTTGAAAACAAAAAGCTTTAGGGGGGGTAGTGGCGGCTCGCGTCCGTAGGAGTCCCACCTTTCCTAAGGCCCACCCTACACGTGCCCCCTGGGTGGTGCAAAATGAGCTGCCAACGCCGAGTACGGGCGGCGGTAAATAACCCGTAGGCCACCGAAGGCCTTGAGGGGCTAAATCCCCTCTAAAAGTGTGGTCTTAACATTCAGGGAAAATGTTAGGAGTTTTGTTCCCCATAGCACATATACACGCTGCTGAAGAGCCAGACGAAGCGGGTCGCAAAAGAGTGACCAAAAAAACAGTGAAGTGGAGTTCAGTGGAGTTCCAAACCAGGATTAACAAACCTGAGTAGGTGTTGGTACCAACCTTCACCACCGTAATCCCGTGGTCATGTCTCGCGGGGACGGCGGTCTTGGCTTCATTGCCCGGACTATGAGGTAGAAAGCCTCTGAGTTGGTTTATGAAGTAGAGATCAACACGAAAGAATTGGCGACGAGAATTAATGACGCTTTTTCAAAAATGAAAGCAGAAATTACGCTTAACACTACAACAAAAGAAATATGCCGTAGATGTCAGACATGTGTTCGTAACAGAGTTCGTTCGAACAAGATTTATGATAAACATAATTTTTGGTTTTATTTTTGTTGTTTGTTTTTCACTTCCACCTCATTTATTCCACAAGCTGATAAGTTTTATACCAAATTAGTATGCCATTATAATAAGTGATAAATAGAGAAGTTTTTAAAAGCAAATTACTTTCATAAATACAAGTGGTGTTTTTTTAAATCTTTGTGAAAGTTAAACTTTGCAAATTTATTTCATTTTTTTCTTTCGTGGGTTCTGAATCACTAGTTTAGGACTACTTTGTATCTAATTTTGCTTTCCATAGCTCATAAATGTATTTCGAGACTAAACTCAAATCAAAACATTCCATCTAAAACAGATGTCACAAGTTTTAGTGGTTAATAGGTAAAATTTTGGTGAAAACAGGGAAAATCACAAAAAAAATATAGATTTATTTGCGGGCATTTATGCATTGACTTTCTTAATGTTTTTTGGAGAAGACATGGCATAATAAAATCCAAACCTTACTAACAATCTTACACTTTAATACTGTCTGCTGCACAAGTCGTATGTGATTTGTTCATAGCTATTCAGTTAATATGATTGTTTATAATATAATATCAAGCACCACACTGAATAACGTTACTCCTCGACGTGCAATTAAAAGACGAAGACGTATAAGAAGTGTAAAGAAAATAAACAAAGAAAATAAATTATTTCTTCAAGCTTTGGGTTTTAAGGTATGACTATTCTACAGGTTAATGAGTTACGAAATTCATACTCATAATCCATACAGCAACGGTTTTAGCGAAAATGATGAAATACGAATACCCATACATCAGCAAGACATATACATATTACCTTCAGCTAGTTACATTTACATCGAGGGTCGAGCCAATGTGGTTGGAAAAGATGCAAAAGCAGACGGAAAACAAATACGAAAGATTGTAAATTTTACTAATAATTATATAGCATTTTTATTTAATAATATTCGATATGAAATTAATGGCATTGAAATAGATCGTGTAAAAAATGCTGGAATAACAACATCTCTAAAATCGTATGTCTCTATGAGCGAGGGAGAAAGCAAAGCAAAGGGTTGGAACTTAAAAGGATTTAAAGAGAATGACGGTATTTTCAGCACACTAATACCTCTGAATAAGGTTCTCGGATTTGGGGAAGATTATAGTAAAATTATTATAAATTGTAAACATGAACTTATAATGAACAGAAGTAGTACGAATCTAAATAGTGTTATTCTCGAAAACAACGACGTCGTTGATATAAGCATAGAAAAGTTGTAATGGCGTGTACCGCATATAAAAGTTTCCCTTTTGCTTTTATATCTGGTGTAAAAAATATTCCCGACACGTGTAAGACCGAGCTGGATTACTATAGTTTGTTTGTGGATGAAGAAATAAATAACCTGATGGTAACCATGACTAGCTGTTACGAAAAAAAAACGATGATAGTTACAGTTTTGAGACGGTGAAAGTAGACTAGTTGATTGGAAGGATTGTGATCATAATGAAATGAAGAAATTCCTTGGTCTGCTGATATGGATGGGTATAAAAAGATATCTGATTACTGGAGTCAAAATATATCATTTGTCACCTGGCGGTGATAGACTTTTCCGAGTGAAACGTCTGGTTGACTTGATCACAAAAAAATGACAGAATTTTAACACACCTGGCGAATATCTAACAGTGGATAAGACAATGGTTGCTTTCCCCAGCAGGATAGTTTTCATGCAATATATCCCCGGAAAGAAGCATAAATATGGGATAAAAATGGTTATGTACATGATCTGATAGTATATGAAGGTAAGAAAACGACGCCTGGCCAAAATTTATCTAAAGATGTGGTTATGAAACTGAGTGAGAAATACTTAGATGCGGGCCGAAGTATTGTAACCGATAATTTTTATACAAGCGTAGACTAAGCTAAGTGTCTTTTAAATCGGTCTACGCATTTGCTTGGCACAGTTCGAAAAAATCGAAGAAGGTTGCCAAAAGAGATTGTTTCCACAAAGTTGCAAAAAGGTGAGATGATGAAAGATGAAATGTTCTCGCGTTATCAACAAAAGATTCAGTTGGATTCGTAACAGTCCGAAGCAAGCGAAATAGGCGAAAAACTAATTTAAAACCATTAGTAATTGCCGAATACAACAAACACAAAAGCACGATTGCTTTTTCTGATCAGATGGGTAGTCATTGCAATCCGTCAAGAAGAAACGTACGTTGGTCTCAAAAACTGGCAATTGAATTACTGCTAACTACGTTTGTCGTAAATGCCTACTTGATACAAGTCTCGCAAAAAACTTACAACAAAAACTTATACAATTACTAAATTTCGTGAGAACCTTTGTATACATTTGATGAATTTACAGCAGCGCCGTGCTACCGATCCTGGTGTAACAACACATGAGTTCGGAAAGAACCCATTGACTGACCATCGCAATCGACTTATACGTCGCAAGTGTATACACTGCTACGAAAGTTTACAACAAGAAGGCAAAACAAGCGTAGAGGCCAAGAAACTCACAAAAAAAACAAGTACAGTATGCCTCACTTGCCCATCGAATCCCAGTGTTTGCGCGTCTTATTTTGCCAATAAACACTAATTAAAGAAATAGCAAATAGAGCAAAAAATATTTTTTTTCCTCAGTGCATGTTTTTTTCTTGTTTTTGAACTAAAATAATAAAGATTTGTTAATTTAATTTTTGTTTGTTTTTCATTTTTTCCCCGCCATACAGAAATATAATTTTTTCTCCGATTGACATGTTTTTTTTTTCAACATGTAGATGTATGCGAAAGCCAATACTATACATATCTTTTTCTTATTAGCAGGCCTATATCTGTTTGAATTTACCACGGCCTGCTGTAATATTTTTTCATTTTGAGTGACGACCTACCGCAGCAGAATCGTTGGGACCCGCAGGCGGAATCCATGACTTGCTAAATTGTAAACATTCTATATATTGCTGGCAGTGAGTGTTAATATTCTTTTTATATTAAATAAATGGCAGTCTTAACTTCAACCACCTTAGAATAAGCTCTATTTTACTTTTTAAAAACCGTAATACCATTCACCACGATTTGACTAAGCATATTTTTATATTATTATTGTGTTTAAAAGCAGGTATAGTTCTTATTACCCATATCAATAATTACATAGAAGTTACACATACATTTTTGTTTTGATTTTACTGTTGTCTTTTGTCATTATAACAATACTCAGGGGGGTATTAGGGGATTGAGCGAGGAGGAGCACTGGACTGGCTTTTGGACAGCAGTGTGAGGCTATAGATTCGGAGCAGGATATTCGGCCGAACGAAAATAAATAACTAACTGATATTTCTATGTACTTGATATTTCATGCAGTTTTGTTATATTCCTGGACATTAATTCATTAAGTATTCAAATAACTTCTTGTGAAAGCACGAAAGGTGGAATCTTTTCATAAATATTTGAAATGGTTTTATTATTTATAAAAATGTTAACCCATATAATCTTGTTGACCATAGAAATGCAGCCAAACCAAACACAGAACATCAATACAGACAAATTGTTACAGGAAATTCAAATCATTCCGAACAGAAAGCATGGAAGTTATTTATAAATTTAAATTTTTAAAGATCTCAACTATTCTTCCATCTTAATATTTCTGATGATATACTGTACCAATTTTTTGTTTCTTTTGTTGAGTTATACTAACAAACAACACTGAGACACTAAATCAAAAACACCATGACAAATGTTAACTTCTCAGGAATAGTAACATTTTAATTGTTACAAAATTGATTTCAATATAATTTAGAAATGCAATATTTTTGTTCAAATACAAAAAAGTCATAAAAGTATCGACCAATAATTGTTGTGCTAGGTATTTTAGTTAAAATTCAGATAGTAAATCTGTACAAAACACAAAGTCGATAATAATGTATGTGTATACTTTTCACCTATTAGGACTATAATTATGTATCTTAGTAAAAATGTTTTATAATTTGAAATGCCTATTCATAACACTAGACTGGAGGTACACAACGTAGAACAATACAGAAAAACCTATTAGTGAAAACAATACCTTCGAAAATGAATAACGATCGACACATTTACCAAAGAACAACCACATAAAATCCATTCGAAATGATTTCGGGTGCCACCATGACGGTGACGCAGTTTCTAAAAACTTATTCAAAAATTCAAAAACGACTTCCAAGAGAGGTAAAAACAAACAAGTATAAATCGAGCACCAACATAATTAGATCGAAACAATATTACCTAATCACAGCTTCAACAAACAACATAATACTAAATCTCCAAGTTACAACCTCCACATTGATATGATTTATGAATTTTATTTTCTGACAAGTTGAAAATTGAATTAATCGTACAAGCGCCAAGCAGGAAGCGTCAAGCGGAAATCCATCTGTCAAAATATGCTTCACAATTCACATGCCATAGAATAAACTGATTAAGTTCATCTTAACGGCGATTGTAGAAGAGGTAGATGAGGAAATTTGTGTTATAAAAAGTCAAATCCGGGTATATTCATTGTATTTTCTAAATCCATGTATGCGGATCGTTTCATTTGTTTGTTTTATAATGCGGGGATTAAATATTTCACAAGCATTCATGTTCTACATATTTAGAAACAAATTTTAAAGTTGTATCATCACTCCAGCGAAACTACATCTTTACGGTAACTAATGAACTCGACTAATTCGAGCACGGTCGCGTGGTGGGAGGTGCTACTCGCACGATAAAAATAGAGTTAAATGGATAGACTAGTAAATTACTTACTAAACTACTCGACTAAATTTTTGGTGTTCAGACACGTTTAGCTACTAAAGTCTAGCTAATGAAAGAAGATAATTGAATTATTTGAAAACTTTCGGATGGCAACACAGAATGTCATTGTCAATTTCTGATATAGCTGTTGTCAAACATTCGTTTTAGTTTATTTTCTTCTTATTTATTCATTTAAGTGTTTAAATATGAGTAAAACTATTAAAAATAAAGTTCTAGAGATATTGTTCTGCATGATATCCAAATTCCAAGAAAAAGAAGTTGAATTCTACCAAAAACAAGATTATTTACGTGTGGTGTTGAATTTCTTAGGTTAGTATGATTTATTGTCTTGGTACTTCATGCAATTACTCATTTTTATTTCTATTATATATTTTTTCCGAATAGTTAACAGGTATAATAGCCTAAACTTTGTTATATAATGTAATAAAACTTTTATATTATTTTTATATATTTGATAGAATATTTTCTTTCGCAGGAAATCTGGAGGATGTAGGATTCGATGCAATAGTGAGAACTATTGGTTAGCTTACTGATTTAGAGCAGAAAGACCAGTACTTTAAAGAAATCGCTTCCATCACTGGTAAAATTTTCAATACTTTTCAAGTAAATTTGAAAAAAATGTGTGTGGTAATATAATAAAAAAAGAAGGGGCAACAAATCAAGGTGTCTGGAGCACACCTGAAAAAAAACGACCTCTTAAACCAACAGTGTCTCATTTGGACAGTCTTGACATGCATGCTATTCGCAACAAAATTAATGAATTTTACATTGTTAGAAAACAAGTCCCAACATTGATAACACTTTTGCTGGAATTAAGAGAAAGCATAGGATTTATTGGATGTCTGGAAACTCTTCGCCGAATATTATTGGCTAATGGCTATGAATTTAAGAAAAACAAAAATGAATGTTCTTTGTTAATTGAGCGCAATGACATATCTGCCTGAAGACAATTCTAAACTTGCCCTTTGAATTTACAAAGGGCAGTGAAAAGGAAACAATAACTGTTTTGATAGTCATATCAGCAGCAGGAGAATATTTGCCCCCCATTAGCCAAATAAAATCTTCCCCAGCTTGCAGTCGTCCAAATTCTAAAATATCCACAACTTCTAGGTTTGTTGTATCACCTGTGTGTATGTGATTTTATAATCTATGGTTGGCCTCGGGCATGACAGATTACTACTCTCTCTCTCTACGACTTTGATATATTGTGTAATTAAAGAAATAACTTAATATCAATCCAATGTTTCATTCAATGTCTCAGTAGAAAAAAACTCAAATGGAGTTTCATACATCACCAGCTTTAAGAAAACATTTATATGCTCCGAAAGAACTGGATTTTCGCAACAAAACCAAGCCGAAGGACCAAAAAATTCCGTTAGCTATTTCATCCAAAACCTGGAGGCAATACATTGAGGACAAAGAGGATAAAAAAGGAAATATTGAGAAACAACGCGAGAAAGAAAAAAACTAGAAAAGAGAATTTAAAAAATAAACCAGCCAAAAAAAACAAAAGTAGTAAAGAGATTAACGACAGTAATCGCGAAACTGACTCGCTGATTTACTTTCTCAAGACATAAGTGTGGAAAAGGAGAAAATTAATTGTGCTGGCTGTGAAAAAGTATTAATTAGTGATGTCGAGGAAGATGAAGACAAAAATATTGGATGCAACATATGCCATAGTCCATCATCATGAAGGAAATTACCTATATTGATGTGGCTAAAGAAAATTTTACTTGCCATCATTGTTTAGTGCATTTAAATTGAAGATTAACAAAGTTAAGTTTTCTGCTGACTTTATTTGATTGTTATTCTTATAATAATTTGTTATTGGAGTTCCTTTATTTGTCTTAAGAATTTTGAATGTATGTTAGATATATGTAATACATTACTTACTAATATTATTTTTGTGTAAAAGACAAATCTACATATCAACTGAAAAATTTTGAAATCCTTTTTGCTTTAAGAGCCTATTCCAACTTTACTAGCAGACTGCTATAACCTAAATAATTCCTTTTTAATTTTCAAACACAATTCCTTTTGTATTCTATTGACTATACCTTGAGAAATTTTCATATAAATCTCTTCCTTGAGATCATCATTAAGAAAAACAGTTTTCACATTCATATTTATGAATCAACAATTTAAATAATTGTTTGTACTCTTTTAAAAACAGTAATATTTTTATTCATAGGTTTTCATACTAGTATTCAAGTTTTATAACAACTTTTGCTAGTTTTTATACAAAGAATTTCATTCATTCACTTGTATATATTAATCTTTCTTTAATTGCCATTCCTCACAGAACTTATCAATATGAGTTTGGCACATTACCTACACAAAATAAATTGCACACAATAAATATCTGCATGACCTTTTGTTAAGAACTTAGGGTTCTAATTTGCTTGTAGCACTATGTTATGAACTTGATTTTCTCGTAGCTCTGTATTTAAATCAAACGAAGGTGTTCACTGCATGGTGTCTTTATTGTGCTAACTTCATACATAAATTTTGAGACAATCTAATGGTAAATTAAAATAGCTCGAACACCTTTAAATCTATCAAACTTAGACCAGACTGCCTTACTTCAACCCTCTATTCACAATTAGTTATGCTATCCATTCTTTGATCTTTTACAATGACACTCATATTAATAATACACATCAGATTTAAAAATATCTAATTTCAGACAGTCAGAGATACTATAGTTTCTAGCGCTGACTTACAACACACCAATAGTTTAGCCATGAGATTTTTCTATCATTCCCTTTACTCTCACTTGTAGGTCTCTGGATTGCATAAAATTAATTTCATCTATACTAACATCCCTGGCAACTTAATAAATAGGAACTTAAGATTCTAAACTTTGTACCTAACTTAAAATACTTGTTTAGTTCATAACCTTGGTTATATCTTTATAAGACTAATAAATTTATATTGCATAACTTTATTGTGCACAAATGTGGTTGACTAAAATATATTTATTTTACTAAGGCTTGCTACCATGCCATATTGTATATTATTGAATTTGGAAGCATTTAGTTGGACTTACATTAATTAAATAAACCAGAGTTTAAACTGCCTCACTCAAATCTATTTAATTTTGTATGTACCTTTTATCATTCAACCCTTTTTCTAAAATAGTCGTTACAATTCTTTCTAGAAATTATCTAAACGAGGAGTTCTAGGTACTGTTAAACGATATGAAATACCTCTTGAAGTAAGCTTTCATTTGTTTGATAAATATTTGCTTGACAGGCTCAGTGCCACAGATTATATAAAATAATTTAAAAAAAGTATGACGACGTGACGTCATTTTACAACAGCTCGCGCAGTCCGTCGCGTCGCTGTTCGAGGAGAGAAGGAGAGAGAGCGGGTGTTGTTCTGTAACATCACGCTGCTGACGAACTTTAAATGCATCTAAAATGAAAACTACTTGACCTTTTTGAATAAAACAAAAACTAGTGTAAATTTGTAAGCATAAAAGCTCTACTGTGACAAAGTTTAAAGTAATTTTGCGTACTTAGTAACATTCTCCATAATCTATTTGTGGTTACATCCACGGCATACGGTAGTTTTATGCGATCTCTTCAGATAAGTGTCATAGGAGTCTATGACAAGGAGTTCTATAGTTATATACAAAAGAATTCAAATAAAAAGACAGACTTCAATCAAAACTATATTTATTACGTTAATAAGTATTATTTTCAGGTTTTAGACAATTAATGCAATCTCTGTTTAAATGACATCTAGATAGGCCATTTTATTCTATGATGACGGAGACAGACAGTTTTCAATTGACACAATAGAGCTACAGGTTACTAAATTTAGGCGAATAAAAATCCAAAGATTTCACAAGACTAATCTAAATTTATGCTTTGACAGTAACAATCGCACCTGAACCACCCAGAACCGGAACTATTACACCGATATGGCCCCTTTGCTTCCGCTTCACATGCTTGTTGGCAGCTCACACCAAAACCACTGCGCGCTGTTGTATAGTAATTCGCGGAGACCATTGTTATGATTAATAATAACAAAAATACTCTAGATAAAGTGACCTTCATGGTTGACCGTGTGTACAGTGCAACTGAAGTGTCCTGTGTAGCCAGTCGGTTTGTGACGAGAATGCTAATGATTTGAACCAGTTTAGGCAGAGAGCTCGAACACTTTTGGGTACGATGGATTGGCGTTTTTAAACTCGAAAAAGTGACGTGTGGCTGTGACGTCATAGTTCCTAAACGAAGGGACCACAAAGTATATGGAATATAAAGGCCCCGATTTTATAGTTTATTTGAAAGACATGATTGAGATTTTACAATATAATCTCTGTTCACCCATTTATGAGATATTTTATTTGTAATTAACACTTCGGGGATTAAATTGTCTTCCATTTTACTTGTGTAATGTCATTTGTATAAATCATACAACTTCAATAGAATTTATACAAATTACATAAATGTAAATAAAAAATATATAAAATGTCTCTTATACTATGAGGGAACCTGGTTTTGAAGCACAATACGCTTAAGTTTTCCTTAACTTTTAGCAAAACGGAAAATCCCAGTAAAACTGGTCTGTCTTCGACCGAGTTTTATTCTAATTTTTGTATTATTTCCAATTTTCATAGAATTTATTTCAAAAACAATACAGAGAAACGAAAATAAAACAAGGCAACCCTGGTAAAGAAGAGAGATTTTGAGAAGAATAGAAGAAGAATTTAAAATCCCTGGAAATGTTATTTAAATTTTAAAATACTACATAAACGGATGAATGATTTTCATAAATTTTAGCCAAGATCAGGTTAGCTTCCTTTCGCTACGAAGCGGGAGGAATCTGGTATTATGAATAAAATATTCTAAAACAAGAAATATTTAAAGCAACAAAAGATGTAATGCAGCCAGTATTTTGGGTACGCACCCCAACGGCTTTGATGAGCCTCGTGTTTTCTATACAGATAAATAAAATCGGAGTGTCTGTTTGTTAAAATAACCGCTTTTTACTAAATGCAAATTTTGTCTGATTTTGACGGGGCTTTCACTGGCAGATAGCTGATGTAATAAGGAGTAACTTAGGCTACTTTTATTTTAGAAATTAATAAATAAATAATTAAAAAATAACTATTCCGCGTATATGAAGTAAATTACATAATATATATTATTTTGCTGTTCAATATTTTACTCTGTTTATAGGCTATATAACATCAAGTTAAATTAACTCGGGTGAAACCAAGGGGCACAGCTAGTTATTAATTTATTTAAGTATATATGTAAATAAATTCTGTTAAAATAAATATTCATATTTTATTATAAACCTTAAAATTTATTTTGCACTGAACAAAGCTAATAAATATTTCTTGTATTCCTCCATTTTGATTGAATAAATAATTCTGACATTCGCGTCGTCTCTATCAACAAATGCATTCGTAATTGTTCCTCTTTTGTCACCTGAAAAAAAATAATTAAATAGTGAACATGAGGCAAACATATATCGTAAAACAAAGTCGGGTTCGTTCGAACACTTATAACTCGAGAACGGCTGGACCAATTTTCATGGTTTTTGATTTGTTGTATTTGTCTCCGTCCCGAATAGCAGAATAACTATTAAAAATATAGAAAACTTTACGAAAATTTTTTAATAAAGAAAATCCGTTTCCTCATACATTTCTATGAATGATGTTTTAAGTGACACATTATTCGGAACTCTGACGCTATAGGCCGCAACGCACACGTGACTTAAGGCATTGAGGCTGTCCATGGATGGCTGACCGCTTATCCTACGGGAGCTTCCTGTCCGTTTGCTTATTATAAAAAACTACTGAATGGATTTTAATGAAACTTGACAATAACATAGTTTATACATCGGATTAATCCTTACTAATATTATAAACGCGAAAGTTTGTATGTATGCATGTTTGTTACTCTTTCACGATAAAACTACTTAATTGATTTTAATGAAACTTCACAATAATATAGCTCATACATCATAATAACACAGGCTCAAATTTATTAAATTATTGTGTGAATTGTCCAAAATACAACGACCAGTGTCACATATTCCTGGCGTGCAACATTTATCAATCTTTCAAATTTTTTTCTCAAAGTAAGTCTGACTACTAAACTGCAGAGCCAATTTCGATGAAATTTAAAAATTATTTAATTATTACTAGAGTTTCGACGTTTCGCGTGGTTCACACATGCATACTCATAAAATTATGTAATTAATAATAATAATTGTGATTTTATTCTTTAAAATTAATCTTTTTAAATTGGTCAACGGTAAACTTACCACACAGTATGATATCGTTTCTGGAATATTCATATTTCTCAACCAAATCCGGGCGCAAAGCCATGCCAACAACCGCCGGATCCAACGCTTGCCATCTGTCACTCAAAGGCAAAGTGATCCTTTCATACAAATTCTGAGCTCGCACTATATCAGAATTTATCGCTCCGAACACATCCTCTCGCCATTGCTTGAAATATCAATATTAACAAATTACACAATAATCAAATGAAAAACTGTTACTCTTTTATTAAGGAACTCCTTGGCACGCGCTAAATTAATTACTAAAAATATTCGCAGAATTTGGAAGTCAGCTGTGACATCAAAAAATTATATACCTATTTATTAAACTCCTATAACATCTCATCGAGTCATCAACATTATTTCCTTCTTATATATAACTTTATCTTTATGTGTTTCATATGTATTAATATCTTATATTTAATTATCTACTACATCTTGGAACTAATAAATAATCTCAAGACTACAACACAAATCAAGATGGGAAGCCTCTGCACTTATACCAAATAATATCAACAAAATGGCTTCAGTATCATATCTCCTCATGGCTTAGTGGTCTTAAAAGCCTACCACGAAGCCTGAGGTACCGGGTTCGATCCCTGGTCCCGAATAAAATTTATAAATTTTATAAATATATTTAAGTACATTATTGTAAATATTTAATAAAAAAAATAAAAATTATAATTTAATTTCTATTTGTTTTCGGTCTCTGGTAACTGCCACTTGCCAGGGTGTCGAAAGTGGCGCAGAGATGTGGTTAAATTTCAAAATTGGAAAAGAGTCTGATTGACGATAAGGCCGCGTTGCACTTTGCAACAAAGTATATAAAAAAGATCTGTACATAAATTAATTTAATACTAGCAATTTTCTTAGATTTTGCGTGATATCAGAACAAATAAATAAATTCAAAAAACCTTCAAACTGTATCAAAAACATTTCATTCATATGGAATTTGAGAAACCTATCAATGCTAATAATTTTCATATCAGCTCTGAGCGTTTTCTAAGGCATTCTGCAGCCATCGCTGGAAGCAGCTGCCTTCAGAGGTATTAGGGATCTTCAAGGGCGCACTTCTCTTTAAAAGGCCGGCACCGCACTAGCATTGAAAGTGTCCATGGGCGACTATTTATCTTAAATGAGCCTTCTGCCCGTTTACCTCAATTCTGGATAAAAAATTGACAAAATTTTTTGGCAACTCACCCGAGAAATGTTCAAATGTGTCTTAACCTGTGAGTAAGGCAATATAGTGACTTTATCCGGCGTCGCATGCTTTGCTATTATGTGATAAGCCTCCACATCCATTTTCGCGTTGAACTCCGGTTCTGGGTTCTCATCACCTATAATCAAATTTAATAAATTATTTCTATTTAAAATACTTAAATATAGGTAAATTAAATGTGTTATGTTTATGACACTTCATTATTTGAATTCGCCGCCATTTGTTGGCGCCATCTTTGACAGATTATTATTTCACGGGTCTGTTATCTGTGGTCGATACAGACTTAGAGGTGATTATCTACATTTCCTTTATAAAATAGTTTCGGGCGATAACGTTTTCACCCCCCTAAACATTTACGAAATGAGACAAATTTTGTCTCTTTAGATTCAATACACCTTAATATAGGTCTGTATGTTTTCTTTTTTAGTAATTCAGTTTAGTTTAATTTAAAAGAACAAAACGCTCGAGGAAGAAGTCAAAAATATAAATATTTAGATGCTAATAACTTGCGCAATACTTCTTTAAATTAAAAATGTACGGACCTAGTTTTTCATTATATCTACAACATATCCAAAAAATTTAAAAATTAGACTATGATTATGGGGGGAAAAGGCTTTTTGTATGAAAATGTAAAGCTTCACAATCCTCTTAAATGTTGTTTCTCTTATTCATGTAAGATTTGTATTATAACTTGGTAAACTGTGATGTAAATTTATATAGTTCTGGTGTTAATAAAATATGTACTCTTTTTCAGAGCAACTCATTTTGGTTTTTGTTCCTACATACCGAATCTCCAGTGCACTTATAAGAACACATTATATATGTTTACAAAATCCAAAAGGCTCATCAAAGTTGGGGTGCGTACCCAAAATACTGGCTACAATAAAATTAATTTTCAGTTGAGACTAGATTTTTTTTTGTCTAGTTTTGTTAATATCAAAAAGTTGTTTCGTGTTTCAAAAAAATAAATTTGACGCCTTTTTTTTCGTTTTGTATCTTTGTAATAGTAATGTTATGTATTGTTAGTGAAGTCCGTGTCCCCTAGTGGGGTATGGGGCAGATGCATTTCACATCTGTTTCACTGATTGATTTTTTCTTTAGATGCAAGTAGGTGATCAGCCTTCTATGTCCTGCCAGACCGAGTTTTTTTTTATCTCCGCCGGGAATCGAATCCAGGACCCCTCGGTTGTAACGCTTACGCGCTTACCAACAGACCAAGGAGGCGGTCATGTGTTGTTAGCATGCACAATATTTTGAAACCGATACAAAAACCAAAAAAAGTAAAAAAAAAAACTCACTATAAACGTGACCAGCCCCCACGTACAGGTGCCTCAGTCTTCCCAAGAAATTGTCATCCAAAGTTATGGCCAACGCCACATTTGTCAAAGCTCCCAACGTAATTACTGTCAGATTGCCTGTAATTTTGAAAATTTTCTTTAAAGAACATGTTTTCAAAAAAACGTAAAAAGGTACAACGCTATTCTGATATATTTTAATATTAATGTAGTCATAAAACATAATTATATATTGATGAATTTATTGAGAGTGGAAACGAATGTGTAGGGATCGTGGCTGATGGCAGTCTGTGCTCGCTGCAAAACCCTTTGGGATGTAGTAAATTAGATCTGTGGTAATGACATTTATGTGTTATTATAGTCTGTGTCTCTTAATCATCTGATGATGTGTAATTATAGTCTGTGCTTCATCCATTTAAGGGGCTGTTCATTAATCATGTGATGTTTTTTGAACATTTTTTAACCCTCCTTCCCCTTGGTGATACATGGTGAGGTTTAAGACAAACCCCCACCCTCAACCCCACTTTTGATTCTTTGTAACGTGTAATACAACGTGTATTTTTTAGTACCTACAAAGAATCTTATTTTTAGAATATTCTCTTAAGGTGGTTCGATTCGGTCCCACAAAACTCAAAGCGCCATCTAGCGCTACTTTTGCAAATTTCTAGTTTTTTTAAATATATCTTTATATTTGTATGCATTAAAATATTATGTTTCGCTCACTCTTTATATAAATATTGTAATATCAAAACAAACATCATCTGTTAGTAGGTATTTTAAAAAAATGCTATCTCTTTCATACCGCTGCCTCACTCCGGGCGTGCGATAGAGAGAGTTGCAAGTCTTAGAGGCATTCCTACATTTCCTGTTTAAAATAGTTTTGGGCGATAACGTTTTCACCCCCCTAAACATTTACGAAATGAGATAATTTTTGTCTCTTTAGATTCAGTACACCTTAATCTAGGTCTGTACGTTTTTCATTTTTAGTAATTCAGTTCAGTTTAGTTTTACAAAATAAAAACGCTCGAAGAAGATTTTAAGTCGAAAATATATAGATGCTAATAATGTCTATCAAACGCAATATTTCTTTAAAATAAAAACGTACGAACCTAGTTTTTCATTTTATCTACATTTCCAAAAATTTTGAAAATTAGACTATGTTAATGGGGGGGAAAACGTTATCGCTTTTTGTATGAAAATGTCACACAATCTAACAGCTTCACAATCCTCTTAATAAAGGCTTTTCTTAGGCGAGAGGGAATGGGCCATAGTCCCCAAGCTAGCCCAATGCTTTAAAAAAATGTACTTTTCAAGTAAAATACAATACTCAGGTTGAATGTTAAAAAAATATTTCTAAGCTCACGGCCTCTTGGGTCGGGGGCCCTTTAGTAAGACCATTGCCTAAACCTCGACAGAGTTCCTTGTTTCAAAATAGCGTTAAGGATTACCTTTATGAGTCTTCGATAATTCAATCAAAGCGGACACCGCGCCCTCTCTTCTTGCCGGAACTAAATCTGTCAAAACCTCATCAATATCTCCTAAGCCGTCTTTGCCGTAATGGTCCCCAGCGTATGGTGTCGTCACTAACGATGCCTTTGAACCTCTGAATATCGGGACCTGTAAATTTAAAAAAAACATAAGCCGACTTCAGTATTCTAAAAACTAAATTAATGTATTGGAGTACAATTTTTAGCGATTTAAAATCCGCGCCATCTTTTAACATAAAACCACAACATTTTCATTTCTTATTTTTTACCGGCTTCAAAAAAGGAGATATTCAATTCGACGCTATGTTTTTTTTTGTTTTTTTTTAAACGTTTGTTAGTTCAGAACTTTCGATTGGATAAACCGATTTCGATGATTCTTTTTTTGTTTTTACGCTGGTGCTTTTTATGGTGTAGTATCTTGAATGGTACATATATGCCACCAAGGACTTTTTTGTACATCTATAAAAGAGGAATATCCTGTTAAGCATTATTTAGTTATATCTCAAAGGGATTAGGCAGCGTCTTCGATGAAAGCTCCCAGATACGTTGTCCTGTCTTAACTATAATCAATTCGAATTGGCATAATTCAAAACTGACAGTTATGTCAAACGCAATAAGATTACATTAGAAAAGTTTTCTTAAATTATCTACTGTTTCATGCAACTTTCTTAATTCTTTCTTTCATAAGAACCTTCTCCAGATAATAAGAAACACAACAAAAAAAGAATTATCCAATTTGGTGCAGTCGTTCGGAAGTTATTTACATACATTTCGGTGATTTATTTTTATCTATATAGAAGACACTTACATCTTGTCTTTTGGCGACTTTTAAAATCCTTTGATTATTAATATATACATTATCCTCTTTTGTGTTTCCGTTTCCCGTCGTTAAGCCAATTAATTCTGGCCTAAAAAATATGAAATTATTATTAATTTTAAAAATTATTATTAACCAGCTGTGCCCCGCAATTTCACCCGGGTTAATTTCGTCATAACGTGATGTTAAATAAACTTATAACGTATTCCAACACGCAATGTTGTTTCTTGCTGTTGTTACTTGCCGATAGGTGGCTCTGTACAAAGTTTTATAATATATTTAATTTTAATATCTAGATTACCCATTAAAATGTTTCTCATTCAATAGAGCCAGGAAAATGGCCATCGCGTCATCAGCACCCGCGTCATTGTCGATCAATACTTTAGATCCGCTCCTGAAATTCAAAATCATTAATCAGTTCTCGTTTACTTGGTCAGTATAGCTTTGTATAAATTGCCTAAATTTTATTTTTTGACGTGATAACTTATAAATCGATGAACGCCCGCTGCACGCATGAAAAAGTGTCACGTTGGGCTTTGTTCCCGGGAAATCAAGCTCGAGAAATCATGTACCTCGCTGCAAGCGCGAAGAGCGCAAAAAGTTCTTGCTTTTTGAACAGACTGGGAAGAGGTCACCAAATTTAGAATTGACATACAAAGCACTGCTTTCAGTTAAGCCTACTTCAACTGAAAATGAAAGTGTTTTCAATTTCAGGAAATCAAGTTAATAAAATAAGAAATCGGCTCTGATGAAGCTATAAATGCTTTAGTTTTTCTAAAGGCATATTTCATCAGCCAGAGTAAGCTGACCTAATTGTTATGTATCTGTCTGTATGTTCAGCTCCTCAACGTGAGATTTTCCATTGATCTTGCAAAGTTTCCATTTGTTTATATTTTAATTAACATGCCAAAAATGGTGATATGATTGTAATTAAATTATAATTTACATTTATTTTCTTCCTGAATTTAAGATATTAACGGTTTCTTTCATGTTATTTTTGTTTTAAGTTTTAAGTTGATTTTTTTTTCTAAATAACCAGCCAAAAATGGTGTTGTCATTATGAGTCTAAATAATATTTTTTTTGTATTTTAAAAAAAAACTTAATAGATTAGAGAACATAAGATTAATGTTTTTGAATATAATCAATAAAAGTTTTATAATTAATTTGATACTTTTATTTGAGAGGAAAACCACTGAATTTGTTGACGTTATTGTTAACCAAGTAATATGAGAAAACGTACGAAAATGTAAATTTCTCGACAACCCGAAAAGCCCCGAGAAATTAGCCTCGAGAATTCTCGAGACCCGAGAAATTTAAAAGCTCGAGAAATCATGAACCCTAGTCATGTTCCGCCTTCCGCTATCGCTTGTTATGCAAGCGAGAGCGCGGAACGAGCGATAGAGAGGCACGATTGGCCTAAGCGTGATAATAATTCAATTCAATTCATAAAAGTAACCACGTAAAATTATCGTCCGTAAACCGACTTTACATACAGCCAATTTTTTGTTTGTTTATATAATCACGCCTGTTTCCCAAAGGGGTAGGCAGCGAGAACAGGTCACCACGTGCCACCTGCTGCAACACCTACCTCTTTCGCTTCATACATTCATCATACATGCTCACTTATGCGGTCCCTAAACGATCATGCATTACAGTGTTGTCGCATACAATTTAGGTAATATGGTAGAACAGGATGCAAAAATTAGTAAAAATTGGTAGAATTTTGTCCTCCACGACAGTTTGTTTTTAAGAGTAAGTATTTAACATTTGCTTCAGAACTGACCAAACAGACCAAATTATGTTTTTCACTATAAAATGCTACGGCCTTCAATCATACCAGGCGGCAAATACATACAATCTAATTTACTTATTAATCTTATATTAATGACGTTAGCAATTAGATCAAAGCAAATACTATATTATTTGTAATAACAAATATTAATAACAAATTCGTTACGCATCTTCGTTATTATAACAAAAAACAAATTCATTCATTAAAAAACTGCAAGACAGAAATCAACTGACACATAAAATTTATAACACCTTTTTTGCGTTACGTTAAAAAAGCAACATTAAAATATGTTAATAATTGGCTTGGCAACACACAGATCACAATGGCGTAACAAACAGAATAAATACTCAAATGTAAAACCTCTTTTGAATTTAGTTGACAACCCTTTAAATAATAATTAATAACTTACTCTACATATGAAACCAAGAAGAGAAATATCACAAGAATAATCAACATTATCAAATAAAACGACGTATTTATCAAATGGTTAGAAGATAAATGAATTTAATAATTAATATTAATGTGTATTTTGATAGGATAACAAAATGGCGGAAAATTAAACTGTAATGCATGGTAATAGAGTTCATATTCAAGAGCACACAGAAATCTTGAATAAACATGACACTGCAAGGTCACAGAACTCAAAACAGCTGGCAACGCAACGGAAAGCTCAGATCGCGGCGCGGTTGTCAATAGGCAGCGGTGATCTTTATCCATCACTGGCTGGCCCTGTTGTCTGCTATTACATAACAAAATATATTTGTATCGGTTCAAAAAACATTGTATATGCTTAACAAAACACAACATTAGGCATAAACAAAAAGGACAATAATTACATTGGAATATAAAAAAAAATATACATAATAAGAGAAAGATAGAATAGAAAAAAAGAAACTAAACAAAAAAGCTCTGGTACTCAAAGCACTTTGCATAAAATATGTGAAAAAAGCAAAATGAATGCAGGTGAAACTGTAGGCCAATATTGTGTGTCTTTAGTAATGTCATGAAGATATACATTGACATAAATATATTTATCTTTACTATGGGCTTTATTACCAAACAAGGACTAACGATAATTCAGTATTGGTTGCTAGGATACATGTCTAACATTCATACAAAAATGACTTGTTTTGATTTAGTATCATAGCAACTAATATTGTAACATCTTTACTTCATGTTTTGTAATAAGGCCCTATATATTTATAACTTAGCCCCTGTCACATGGGCATGGTTCATGACCCACACTAAAGAAATATCAGTTCAACAGATGTATTTAAGAGAAAATTAACAATATCTAGTTCAAAATGTATTATTTGATCAACATGGTTGGAACAGAACCCGACTGAGTTTGTAGGCTGTTCTTCTTACAATTGGGCACATTCTTGAAATTATGAACTTAGATTTTAGTGATGTTCATAAGCGATCATGTATGGTTTTAGATGAATAAATTATTTTAAACTTTATATAAATTTATATGATTTTGAATAAGAAAATCAACTAAAACTACCACTGTTCAATAATTGCATTTGTTAAAAAAAAAAGTAGTTATTTATTTGTTTTTATATCTACTAAAAATTGTGTCGTAACTTCTTAGATACAGCATAACCTTTTTATACTTTTATAATGTACTGTCATACTTTGTCATTCATCTATTAATAATAATTATACCAAGAATTTGTCGAATAAATTGTAATAATAAAGTCAAAAACATGATATAATGGTTTTATTCAACAAATTAATCCTCGCTATTATTGATAGTTGAATGACAAAACAAGACAGTAATTATAAAAGTATAAAAAGGAGGTTATGCTTTATCTAAGAAGTTACGACATTCTTCTCCCCATAAAGAGCTTATGTCCATCCCATAAACTCGTAACATAATCGTGTAGATAATGTGATTACATAGCCATTATATCACAGTTTTGGCTTTATTATTACAAATTGTTCACCTGACAATGTCAAATTAAGTTCATATTTAACTCATGGTCTGTCCCCGTGGTTTCACCTGCTTTTAAAAAAAATAATTTTTCCCACTTGAACATTTTTCATATACTATCATATAGGTCATGCAGTCATGACCAATTTGATGTATGTGTGTTATAACAACACCAAAGTAATTCTTCAATTTAAACCTGTAATTCCTGAGATTATGCATGTGCCTGATCGCATTCAACTAACCAAACAAAAATTCAAACCAAGCGTTTTATTATAATTTTATAATTATAGATGTTGTTCTTATAAATTTTGAAGAAAAACATAAATTAAATGGTCCCATGTAAAAGAGGTGAACACCGTAAATATATATATATCTATAAGCCTACTGTGTTGTGTGATTGTGCTATTGTAAAAATAGCAGGAACATCAAAAAACAAGGTTATAATAATAAATTTTATTAAAGTAGTAATATGAACTTGATATTGAAAATAATATACGTATTTAATTTGTTACGTACCTATGTCAATATTAATTTGTACACTTTGGTTTACTGTTCAAAACGAAAGTTAATCATAAATCATAATGAATAAAAAAGTTAAACGATTATTTACTTACATGTTCTTGACTAAGTATCACATCGTAAAGTTGGTTTCAATTAAAAATCTCTTTATATATATATATATATTGATGCTCACATTATTTTTAATGTAGGATATAATATTTCAGAATTTACCATAATATTATTTTTAACAAATTATAAATTTAAATTTTTAACTTTGAAGTTTGAAATTTGAATCAATTTTATTTTGGGATTTTATGACCTGGTATTGACAACTTTGTCAACTGTCAACTCTTATTTAGTTTGAATCAAACTTTAGAAGCACAGAGTACATTATAGAATATAGATAGGCTAGCCGCTAGAAGAACCACAGATGAAAACTGACAGACTATAAAGTTATAATAATTTTCAAGTTAAAACTTTTTTAATTTTTTTTAGACAGTTTAGTAGTTAATGAAATACTAATAACTAAATCAACGCTTAAACAAAACCAATTTTAATGAATATTTAAAGGGGTTCTAATAATGCAGCAATTGATGTTATCTCAAGACTACAGTTCCGTTTCCGTCTGACGACGTTCCGAGTAACGTTTTATAATGTGCGACAATCATAATGTGTATTTGATATAGAATACTCCTTGCTACTAGCTGATTGATGTCACTGTCATTCTTATATTGTCTGTTATTCTAATGTCTTGTTTTAAAACTGAATAAAGCCTTTATTTCTCAAGGTTTGTCTCTAATTATGTATCAGTATTATAGTGTCACAGAGTGCACTTCTAGAAATAATTATGAAATTCATCCAATTAAAATGTCTCATTTTTATTTGTAATAAACACGTCTTGGGGTTTTTAAATTGTCTTAAATTTTATTAGTTTTTTAGATTTCAAAACTATTATGTTAAATTTGGTGGATTTAAATAAAAAAACTATCATAGAAAGAAAAAATTAAATTTATGGCGTTGAATCTAAAATCTGCGCAGGAGTTGAGAATATTGAATACATGAACTTTTTATATATCTCTTTGTTCATATGAACTACGACTCTTGTATTTGGCGTTTGAGTCGAAAAGTTGTGTGGAGTGACGCCTCTGTCCTCATCTGAAATATATTTCAATGCTTTAAAATCTAAGTACCTATATAATATATATGTATATTTATCAAAGTGGGGTTACAATTTATAACTTAAGAACAGATAGATCGATTTTAATGTGTGTGGATTCGTCTAATCTGAGAATAGCAGACAGTTATTAATAATATAGTAATAAATTTAGAAAAAAAAACCGACTTCAAATTGTAACTCTAAAACGAATGAACAGATTTTGATGAAATTTAAATGAAGCACACGGGAAGCACTAGCTTTCAAACAAAAAAAGAATCGTCGAAATCGATTCACCCAGTCGAAAGTTCTGAGGTAACGAACATAAAAAGAAACGTCGAATTGAGTACCTCCTTTTTTTTCGAAGTCGGTAAAAACAGAAAAATTCATTACAAAGACTGTATGAAGAAAATTCGTTTCCTCATACAGTCGTGACACATTCGGAACTGAAGCGCTACGAAGTTCGTTTACAACAAATGTTTGTTTGAATGCGCTTATCTCGGGAACTAGTTCGAATTAAGAAATTAATTTTGTTTTAATAGACCATTTTTCGAATATGTCTATATAGCGTCACACTATAAAATACGTGTATATAAATATACATACCACACAGAATAATCTCACTTAATGCAAATCGAAAATCATCAACCAAGCTCTCCTGAAGCGCAACGGCCATCACGGCTGGGTCCAACAAAGACCAAAACTTGGCCTTTTGGAGGGAAAGTCGCTCAAACTTATTCATATACATCATCATCTTTGTTGGTATCTTGCCTAGAACGTCCCTGCGCCAACTCTGTGAACAATTAATTATTACTTCAAAATAAGATTTCGAATGTACAATTGTGTCCCTTGGTTTCACACGCGTTAATTTCGTCGTAACGTGACGTTATAGCCTATAAACAGTAAAATAGCGAACAGCGAAATAATAATAGATACGTATTATGTATTTATATTAATTTCTAAATTAAAAGTAGCCTAAGTTACTCCTTAATACATCCGCTATCTGCCAGTGAAAGTCCCGTCAAAATCGATCCAACCGTCAATTGTAAAAAATGTTATTTTGGTATGTCTTTTTGCGTTGGAGGTTAAAAGTAGGTAACAAAAAAATTAGCTTTTATTGCTGCTAAACATATTTAAAAATTGAAACGCGTATCTATACAGATAAATAAAATTGGAGTGTCTGTTTGTATTAAAATAACTGCTTTTTACTAAATGCATATGGATGTTTACACGGTACATTTATCAAAATAACATTTTTTACAATTTTTGTCTAATTTTCACTTTCACTGGCAGATAGCTGATGTATTAAGAGGATTGTGAAGTGCCGATACGCGGCGTGAGTAGGTATTTAAAAAAATGCTATCTCTTTCATATCGCTTTGCCTCACTCCGGGTGTGCGAGAGAGAGAGTTGCGAATCTTAGAGGCCTACATTTCCTTTTTAAAATAGTTTTTCTTTTTTAGTAATTCAGTTTAGTTTAATTTAAAAAAATAAAAACGCTCGAGGAAGATTTTAAGTCGAAAAAAGACGATTCGTCGATTTAGATGCTAATAACTTCTATCATACGCAATATTTATTTAAAATGAAAACGTACGGACCTAGTTTTTCATTTTATCTACAACATTTCCAAAAATTATGAAAATTAGGCTATGTTGATGGGGGGGAAAACGTTATCGCTTTTTGTATGAAAATGTCACACAATCTAACAGCTTCACAATCCTCATAAGGAGTAACTTTGGCTACTTTTATTTTGGAAATTAATATAAGTATGGACGAAGTATACATATCTATTATTTTGCTGTTCGCTATTTTACTGTTTATAGATATAGGCTACATAACATCACGTTACGACGAAATTAACGCGGGTGAAATCGCGAGGCACAGCTAGTAAATTAAAAAAAAACTGACTTTATCAATATTGAGGTATGTGAGTACAGGTGAGAAAGGCACAATGGTGAGTTCACTTGGCTCACTTTGATTCACCATCATGTAATACGCTTCGGGATCCATCGCTGCGTTGAATTCAGCCGCCTTGTACTCTTTACCTGCAATACAAATCAAATTGAAGATAATCAAAAAACCCCTGAGGCTGGTTGCCTTCGTAATCTTTTATTATTGATTTCCTAATTTCCTTTCTTGTGGGACGTCGAATGAACCATCATTGTAGTCCAAATAAATCGCTGGACACTGATAATAATTTATTTGTATTTAACTGCTATATACAACGCGGTAACACCATGACGAACACACTGAATTTAGATCTTAATATATATACAACATTGATGGCGATGAGTCGGATCGCAATTCGCCACACCCCCAAAATTTAATTTCAAAAAATGATCCCTAAAAAGTTTTTTAAAATTATATATTTAATTGCCGTTTTCAAAATGGAGGAGGTTCTGAATTCGACTGTTTTTTTATGTTGGTTAACTCGGAACTTTCGAATGGGTAAACAGATTTCGAAGTTTCTTCTTGTCTTCCCGTGTGGTCCCATTTTAATTCCATCAAAATCTGTTTAGTAGTTTTAGTTACAATTTGAAGTCTGTTTTTTTTTTGTTAAAATCTTAACAGTAGTGATGAACGTAGTGATCGAAATGATTATTATTATAAAGATTACTTTCACGTCTAAACTACAACCGATTTAGATGAAATTTGACAGAGTTTGGGAAATTACATGGATACCCTTTATCGCGATATAACTTTCTCGCGCCCAAAACCTATTCCACATAATTAGATGAATAGGTCTTTACAACTAAACATTTCGATCAAGACAGCTCTCAACCAAAAAAATACCATATCTATTCGGTCAATAAGGAGCTATGTACAATGTCACAGACAAGCACACACAATATATCTGGGATACACAACAATCGAAACTCTCATAATTTGTCATAGAATCTTTCCTTCCCTTCGTCGGAGGTTTAAAGGAATTAAAGTTATTTATTAATTAAATATACAATTTTATTTATTAATTATATGTACAAATGTACATATTGTAGTGCCTTTTGTATTTTTGTAAATATATTTAAGTTAACACTTCCGCTACCTCCCAATTCCACACCCACCGTGGGTGCGCCAGCTGACTCTTGGTTTAGTTATGAGTCATTCGAGATCTATGGTAGAAGATGGTAAGCAATCGGCGCAAAATCACTGCGTAAAAAGTCAACGCTACCTCCCGGACTATGCTGTGAGCCGACCACTTGGATCCGAAAAATGTTTTTTTTATAAAATAATAATAATATACATTCATACATATTTTCAAACATTCATATTTGCTTAATCAAAATTCGCTATAAAAAGTTTAGGTTTCCGGCTATTACTTTGTATCCATTGTTGCGGTCGTGAGTGTTAAAGAATTCAATTGTGGATTAATTGTTATATTCGCATATTATACAAACTTTGAATATGTCCAGCTCCGACATACAATTGTCCAATCCTTGAAAGAAACCCTGGATCCAGTTTGATCGCCAGACCGATATTGGTCAGTGCACCAATTGCAACAACTATCAGCTGATCTGAAGAAAAAACTTTTATTCAATCGATAAGTACCATAAAATGCATTTTAATTTTTCATTTTTCCAAATTTCGCGCGTAATTTAACCAAAACGATAAGCCTAATGGACGCCATTGTTGCTCTATAGTCGTGAGGTCACCTGTCTAAGTACATAAGTTAAAATCGGGATTTGCAGCAAATAATTTACCGACCATTAAAATATTCATGATAAATAAGTTGTCTAATTATTGTATGCGAGCTCGTTTTTTATTCCAATGTTAAATTAACCTAATTAACATTGGAATAATAATGTAAAATTAATTAATTTCGAATCAGTCAAGGCCTATATGTTAGGTATGATAATAAAAAACATTACGACACAAAAAATAATTTTCAAAGTTATTTTAATCTGGTATCATTTTTTGCACATTGCACATTGTCATGTCAAGAAATAACGGAACAAGTTAATGACTGACAGAAAGCACAATATGGCGGCCTGGCTTACACACACTAGGAGAAAAAATATGGCAGCATTTACAATGTACAGCCGTAATTAATATCATCTTTTAGTTTTGCGAGTTTATTATATATTATATTATTAGCAGCCCAAATTATTATGACCATAATTATTCTACTTAATTAATAAAAAGTCCACAGTGTATTTTTAAGCATGTCCGCAAAAATATTACATTCAAAATTAATTTAAAATAAAAGGGTGGTTCCTTAAACACAAAACAAAAGGTGGTTTAAAAAAGTAAAAATAATAATAATTGCGACAACTCATATACATTACTCTGATCCCAAAGTAGCTGAAGCACTTGTGTTATGGAAATCAGAAACGAGGGTACCACAATAAATACATATATTGATAAACAACCAAGACTCTGAAACTAATATTCGTGCTCATCACACAAATGCACCTACCGGGATTCGAACCCAGGACTGTTTGGTGCAGAAGCACCACCTATTGCGCCAACCGGCCGTCAGAAACTATATTATGTTTTTTTTTTAAATTGTCTTCAACTTCACTAGAACTGATTTACCTACCACCGAAAAAATGTGAGAGTTGTATTAGAGCTAAAGCCGCGTGTAATGGCTCTGCAGGAATCTTTTCATACTTCTCAATCGGATTGTCACCTAACCCATCTTTACCGAAGAAATAATCTGATTCAATGGCACTGATGAATGGCGTAGCAGAACCACGGTATATTGGAATCTGAAAAAAATGGAGAATGTTCACGCATTTTGATTTTTAGCCCACCGTATTCTCTATTGAAAATGGAAAAATTATGTGAAAAAAAATATTGATACGTCAATTTGTTCCCGAGATACAGAATTTTAAATGTAGGACCACGTGACGTCATTTTACGACAGCTCGCGCAGTCCGTCGCGTCGCTGCTCGAGGAGAGAGACAGAGAGAGAGAGCGCTAGTGTTGTACTGTGACGTCACGCTGCTGACACGAGCTGACGAACTTTAAATGCATGTAAAATAAAAACTACTTGCTCTTTTTGAATAAAACAAAGCTAGTGTATTTGTATACATAAAGCTCTACTGTGACAAAGTTTCAAGCGATTTTGCGTACCTAGTAACATTCTCCATTACAAGTGATCTGTTTTATTCTGTGCTTTACTATTTATATACTCACATCATTCCTCTCCGCGATGTTTAATATCCTTTGCGTGTTGTTATAAACTTGGCTTTCATTTACGTTCCCATGGACCGTTGTTAAGCCAACCACTTGCGGCCTGAAATTGAAAAATACCGACCTCAAAACACACTAAAGCCACAGACTTAGCTATAATATATATTAATATTTTAATAACTAGTAACCTGCCCCGGCTTCGCACGGGTGTAAAATGTATAGCCTATGTCACTAACTGAAACAATGATTAAAATCAATCCACTAGTTGTGATTTATCGCGTCGCCCCGGCTGGCCGAAACCGCCTCAAACGCTACGTCCCGCAATTTTTAAATCTGTAATATCTTCGAAAAAATTCATTTAAAACATGCTGTAAAGAGACGTATAGATTTATATTAAATCAACAATGTATTTAAGATATTTAATTGGATGAGCATTAATGCTGTTTTGGTTAAAATCGCTTCGAAAGTTAGCCATTATTTGTCGTAAAAAGCAAATGACAGAAAAATGTTATTGTGGAATATCCATAAGAGATGTAATTATTTACATCACAGAAACCTCAAAAATAACAGTATTTCTCCACTGTTCAATGGATGTTATTATACATATAAACCTTCCTCTTCAATCACTCTATCTATTTAAAAAAAATCCTTTAAGATTTAAAACTACGCAATGGATTTTGATGCGGTGTAGTGATTTACTGATTGTATATAATTTTTAGGTACAAAATGGCATCAACGGTTATAGATTTGGTATGTTTATAATGAAGAAACAAGAATTCTTTTTAACTTCCAACGAAAATAAAGCAGTTTGTGTATCTTTAACATCACAATTACTAAACAAATGAACTGATATCAATGCAGTTTTAAATGCACAATTTATGAAGACATTTTCTTGGTATAGTGGGGTATGCAGATGCATTTCACATCTGTTTCACTGATCGATTTTTTCTTTAGGGGCAAGTCGGTGATCAGCCTTCTATGTCCTGCCAGACCAAGTTTTTTATCTCCGCCGGGAATCAAACCCAGGACCTCTCGGTTGTAACGCTTACGCGCTTAACACTAGACCAAGGAGGCGGTCAACATTTAACAGCTAAGTCAATTTTAAAGAATCAAATTAATACAAAAACCCACTCTTAATGGCTTAGCCAATTTAGAATACATTATTAAATGAGCAAATTGAATTTGTTTAAAACAGCTTAGCTTATTTTGAAGAAATTTTTAAACGACGTGTAACGAAACGCGAAAACCAAAATGATAACCTGTTTCCAAAACAAGTAAGTTTTAGTTGATGATAGCAAATATATAATTCAGCAATCTATGTTAATATTGTGAAGAATTGTATTTTTTTAGTTCATTACTGGAAAATTACTGAATCATTTTTAATGTTTCTCTAGAATTATATTGTTTATGTGAACGCGGATGTAAGTTAAAAAGCACTACATAGGTTTTATGATTACTACATACTTAATACGTATAAATAAAAAACAAAATCTATATTATTTTACATTTGACGGCCGGTAGCTGCATTTGTGTGATGAGCACGAATGTTGGTTTCCGAGTCTTGGTTCTTTATAAACTTATTTATTGTGGTTTGTTGTTTCTTATTACCATAACACAAGTGCTTCAGCTACTTTGGGATCAGAGCAATGTATGAGTTGTCCCAATTATTAATTATAAACTTGTTTACCTATTATTTCGTTGTATTCGCCCGACTGTCCAACAATTGTAAATTTTGTCCATTAATTTTTTCATTTTCGTTCATATTTTTTATAATATATTTTGCAAATATTCACAAGAGCTGCGACGCGACGACTGCGAGAACTTCTGTAGCGCGTGTGAATGGTGCTGGTAGACCTGGTCGTAGCTGGGAAGAGGCAGGTCTATAGCATCCGTAAGTAAGCAATGTATGATGAATTTGTCGATAGTGTACGAAGCGAAAGATGTGTAGGAATCATGGTAGATGGCAGTTTGTCCTCGCCGCCTTCTCCTTCGGGATATAGGCGTGATAATATAAATAAAAAAAATAAAAAAACTCACCCATTAAAATATTCCTCGCTATTGAGCGCCATAAAGATGGCGATCGCGTCGTCAGCGCCGCCATCTTGGTCAATCACAATCTTCGCGTGCTCATTTGATGATTCACTGAAATGACAATTTTTACAAAATTTAAAACAGAAAATAAAATATATGTAAACAAAGTGCTTGACACTTCATTTAACTTGATGTGTATATGTCATCTGTGAGGGAACTTGGAGCTTTCTGTCAGATTGACGTATAGTTAGGTTATAAAAATGTATTGTGGTTTGAAAGTTTAAGCGTGAATAAGAACTGGTAAAGCAATAGCTCTTAATCTTGTTTCTCTTTTCAGGTAAGAACTAAGAAATACTTGTAATTGTTTTAGTATAAAGTAATAAATGTAAATAGTTTTAAGGATTGCTTTACAACAATAAATCTCTTTTCAGAGCAACTCAATTATAGCTAAAGTTTTACTGTTCACCTATCCAAGGATACATCACATTATATATATACGTAAATAACTTACTAATTATTGTTCTGAAGCGTATTATTATTCAAGGACCCTATATATATATAATAACAATACGCTTCCTTCTTCAGATTTTCGTATTTTTCCTGACACGCTATTAGCGTGTCAGGAAAAATTCGCGTTAAAATCTTTAAGTATGAGAGAATTCGTTTCCTCATATATTTTGTAGGTCGCTATTAACATGATACGAAGTTCGCGGGGTCCACTAATCTATACTAATATTATAAAGCTGAAGAGTTTGTTTGTTTGAACGCGCTAATCTCAGGAACTACTGGTTCGAATTGAATATTTTGTGTTGGATAGTCCATTTATCGAGGAAGGTTTTAACCTATTTAACATTCAACTAATAAGAGCGAAGGCTTAGCGAAAAATGTTGCAAAAATGGGGAAAATTATGCTTATTAATCACGATCATAACAGAAATTGACGCGGATGAAGTCGCGGGCAACAGCTAATAATTCATAAAATTATTGCGCTCAAGTTTAATACAAGATAAACTACTGAATTTTATAATAGATTCACTCCAATAGTTTTCAACAGATCTGACAAGATATATAAGTATATTCTAACATAGAAATCGATTAATACAAGAAAAGCATACATTACAATAAACCTGATATAACCTTATATGATAATAATATTTATTACATTTTATCGATGGTCAAAAATACACAAAATTCCTAATAATTTTTTTACAGATTTCAAAAAAGGAGGAGGTACTCAATTCGACACTTGAATGTTTGGTACCTCAGAACTTCCAACTAGGTGAACCGATTTAAATGATTCTTTTTTTTGTTTAAAAGCTAATGATTTCCTTGTGGTTCCATTTAAATTTCAACAAAATCTATTCAGTATTTTTAGAGTTACAATTCGAGGTATGTTTTTGTTAAAATTTAATTCACGCTACAACTTTTTCGTCTTGCACCGTCACCCAACCGCCGAACTAAATACTCGACAAACCACTTAATTATTAACAAAATATCTCAATCAATGTACAAACCAGAAACTAAAGAATAAAACACTAAAATATATTAAATTATGAAACATTTTTGCCCGACCAATAAGACAGCCAGAAGCGTTCTGCTGTTAACTTCCGTTTAAAAAGCCGACGCTAAAAATTATGTTTTATAGGCAACAATAATTACTTATTAATAGGTACACTGCAAGATTATTTGGTTAATTTATTCAAGCCAAGTGTTTTATATTAGAACTGGAATGGTTCCGTATATTTTTAATAAAGATATTATAATGTTATTTACGCAAGTATCACACATTTAATTATAAATTAACTAGCTGACCCGGCAAACGTTGTTTTGCCATATTAATTTTTGGGGTGGGGTACTTATCACTTAGGGGTATGAAAAAGATAGTAGTCGATTCTCAGACCTACTGAATATGCATATAAAATTTGGTAAGAATCAGTAAAGCCGTTTCGGAGGAGTAAGGTAACTAACACTGTGACACGAGAATTTTACATAGTATAAGATTTTAAATAAAAAATAAAAAAAATTTAAACAAAAAAATAAAACCGACCTCAAAACGCAATGAAAAGTAAAAAATAAATTTTGTATTATAAATGTACTTACTATAAATAAAAGACGTAAATAGTGTTGATAAATAAAATTCATCTAAAATTCAACAAGCGCATAAAACTGTCATGTTGCTTTTTGAAAGGCGGACCTCAAAACCCTCTAAAAAGTGAGTAATATAGTTTTACAATTTTAACTCTATAACTATTGAACAGATTTTGAACACGGAATTCACCAGCTTTCAAACAAATAAAGAATCATCGAAATCGGTTCACCCAGTCGGAAGTTCTGAGGTAACAAACATAAAAACAGCGTCGAATTGTATCAATATATATTATAACAAAGTATAAAATTAATTAAAAGTAGTATAAAATGATTCATGATGAAGGTCTGAGTATATAATTTTACAAGGTTTTGTGTAAATTAGTTTAAATATAATAATGGAGAATGTTCACACATTTTTATTTTTAGCCCAGCGTATTCTCTATCGAAAATAGAAAAATCGTGTGAAAACAACTATTTGATACGTCAATTTGTTCCTGAGATACAGAATTTCAAAAGTAGGACGACGTGACGTCATTTTACAACAGCTCGCGCAGTCCGTCGCGTCGCTGCTCGAGAAAAGAGACAGAGATAGCGAGTGTTGTACTGTGACGTCACGAGCTGACGAACATTAAATGCATGTAAAATCAAAACTACTTGCTCTTTTTGAATAAAACAAAAACAAGTGTATTTGTATACATAAAGCTCTACAGAGACAGTTTCAAACGATTTTGCGTACCAGCTAGTAACATTCTCCATTATTGGAAGTATCAAAAAAATGAAGCCACATTCTCTAGTGCTTCGCCATTTGCTGCAGCTTTTTCCAATATTAATTTATTCAAACAGTGTTAATAAGTTAGAAGCTATATTATTTGCTATGGAATTTATACAAACAATGTCACGTCAGTTTCTGATTTAAGAATTTCACGTTAAGAACGACTTAAGTTATACTTTAGTATTAATCAACAGTCTCAACTTTCCGTCAGTGAGAATTATTATATCAAAATAATTACTTTTTCAATATAATGTTAGTATGTTAATTACTTTTAAAAAAATATAACAGAACTCGTTTTGCTGGCAGCGGTCGCAACGTGATAAAATAATAAAAAAACAACTACGTTGTCACATTATGTACATTTTTTATGTTTAAATTATATTCACGACTTTATCGCATTTACAAATTAATCTGACACTTTGAATATCAAGTTTAAACAGATCTTTGTGATAAGAATTAAGATTGTGAAGTGATATGCGAGTAATTTTTACAAATGCTATCTCTTTCATACCGCTGCCTCACTCCGGGTGTGCGATAGAGAGAGTTGCAAGTCTTAAAGGCATTCCTACATTTCCTTTTTAAAATAGTTTTGGGCGATAACGTTTTTACCCCCCTAAACATTTACGAAATGAGACAATTTCGGTCTCTTTAGATTCAGTACACCTTAATCTAGGTCTGTACGTTCTTTTTTAGCAATTCAGTTTAGTTTAATATAAATTAATTTTAAACAAAAAAATAAAACCGACCTCAAAACGCACTGAAAAGTAAAAAATAAATTTTGTATTATAAATGAATTTACTATAAATAAAAGACGTAAATAGTGTTGATAAATAAAATTCATGTAAAATTCAACAAGCGCATAAAACTATCATGTTGCTCTTACTAAGTACCTAAGTTTTTTTAGCCAGTATTTTGGGTACGCGCCCCAACGGCTTTGATTTTGTATTTTTGTAAATATATTTAAGAACACTGTTATAAGTTATAGTAATTTTTGAGTTTAACATTACAATTCACTTCGTATTATAAAGCAAAATCATCCGTATACCGCCGCGTCTGTGTGTTTGTTTGCGATAAACTTAAAAACTACTGAACGCATTATAATGCGAATTATAATTCCCATTATCGCCCATTAGTCAAAATTCGAGCACAATTCAAGAGTAAGAATGATATGTGTGTGTGTGCTGTGTGTCATCCAAGCAGTAGTGTGCGTAATGTTTATTTTATTTTTATGACAATATTATAATTTTGCTTCACGAATTAATATTATGATAATTTGTGACAGTTTTGTGTAAATTGATTGAAATATGATATGATTTGAAGATTTGTAAAATTCAAGCCTTTTGGGAGCTTTCATCGAAGACGCTGCCCAATCCCTTTGAGATATAACAAAACAATGCATGATGATCTCTGAGGAATATCTTTCCTCTTGTAAAGATGTACAAAAAGTTTAAAACATAATAGTTTATTTAAAAATCTAAAAAAATCTCATTCATATATTTATACGATATTGTAAATCGTAATAAAATAACACGCAATTCTTATTAATATCCTAATTTGGATAAATGTGATTGTCACGCTTTCACACCTTAACTGCTGAACTGATTTCATTAAAAATAATTAGTTATTAGATCATTATTATTAATTATGGCGTGACCTGTTTCGATGCAGTTTTGTTATCGAAAGAAAAAATGTATGTCATTTGTAATCGTTATGTCGATTTTTGTGTTCAATTTAATTCGATGTGTGATTCCTTGGCGGTGTGAAAAAAATAAAACCGACCTCAAAACTGAACTTACTATAAACATTTATATAATACAAAATTTATTTTTACTTTTCAGTGCGTTTTGAGGTCAGTTTTATTTTTTTGTTTAAAATTAATTTTTGTAAACATTTGACTGTCAGGCAAACTTATTAAGTCTGCATGCAAAATGGCGCTAATTGTTTTGCAGACTTATTAAGTATGTCCAACCTTATGCTCTTAATTTTAAGGTTTTAAATCCATTAAATCTCTATCGAATTCGCTTATAATATAATATATAATTTACTTATACCATTATGGAACTAAAGTAACATAACTGTAACACTATTTTAAATATTTGTACATTTATAATTAAAGTTGTTTTGTCAGAGCAGTTTAATTTGTTTGAATTATAATTATATTAATGTAATCAAATTGAAAAAACACTTACCGTGTTAAAAAGCACACTATAACGGATAGATTAATCAAAAATGCAAACGCACAAATGAAGAAAATACTTGTATTATACATAATTTTAATCATCCGCGTAACTCTTTTGATTTCGGTTGACAATGTCTTCTTTTAACATCACCAGATAGTACTGAAAAACAATATTCAAATATACGGTTTTACTTGAATAACTCGTGATAAATAAAATAAACTAATTTAAAATATTACTAGTTAATGCCGGCGACTTTATTTACATGTAGTAACTGTCGGAAGAAATATTTACGTCAAATTGATATTATTTTTTGGTTTTCTTGGGTCTGTTAAAGTGTTTCTTGGATTGGTCGTAGCGAGATGTTTTATATAGCAAAGTATTCCTCAATAAATAGACTATGCAATACAAAAATAATTTCTCAATTCGAACCGATAGTTTCTGAGATAAACGCGTTCAAACAAATTGCTTTAACTTAAGTCTAGTCTTAAGTATAATGAAGTTTAACTTTTTTAAATATTTATAGGATAAATTATTAAAATTGGAATAAAATAAAATAAATATGTGAAAGAATCAATAAAATATCTCTAGAAATGAAAAAGTTATGGGACTTTGAAGTTGCGTTTGCAAGAATTTGTTAGACGCGGATTGGTCAAATGACGTCACAGGCGAATCAGAAATGCGCAATAATCTATTTCTAAGTCATTTATTGATGGATTTCAATTATTTTTTCAGTGATCGATTAGTTTTGATTTATATTTTAATAGCATTACGTTGAATATAATATTAATCCATTTTACATAGGTACAATATTTAGGTATATAATTTTTTCCCCCTACGCATGATTTTTTGGGACCTGGTAAAGGAAACATTGCGAAAATTTAGTAATAAGATTTAGTAAACTAGAGATTTAAAAAAACAGACAATATGTCTTGTTGTATCTTCCGTATAAAACTCTCGGTAGATTTCGAGGTTAACGCAAACAGACCGACAAAGCGAGAGAACTTTTCTAATGTAAAAGAGTTTCATTGTATCTTTTTATCTTAAGTCGAAACAAAATAATCTTATCACGCCCTCAGTAACTAAGTACTTCTCATAGTCTCGTTTTTTACCGACTTCAAAAAAGATGGAGGTACTCAATTCGACGCAGTTTTTTTGTTTGTTACCTCAAAACTATCAACCGGGTGAACCGATTACTTTTTTGTTTGAAAGCTGGTGCTTCTCGTGTAGTCCCATTTAATTTTCATCAAAATCTGTTCAGTAGTTTTAGAGTTACAATTCAAAGTCGGTTTTATTTAATTTTAACACTATATTATAACTGTGTCTGTGCTGTGGCATCATTAATTGACCAGATTCAATGCGATTTTTTCTAAAGCTGTTGCAATCGAGTAATATTGTAACTACAAAATTTTATGTCGACACAGATTTTATACTACATTTTTCATATAATTTATAACAGCGCTATCTAGTATCAGACAACAGAAGCTTTATCAAGATTCGAATTGTTTTATGATAGTTCAAAGATTTCATCATAGATGTCGCTTTTTGTATTATAAAAATAAAATGTATGTAAATAATTTTCTAAGGATTTTGTAAGTATATCTTGTATTTGTTAGATTTTATGCAGTAACAAGAATTCTTTATTTATTTGCATTTTATATTATACTTCCATAATCGCAATCTGACAAACAGTAATCAAATATTAAACAAGAAACATTTTTCAACGACAATAATATCTATAAGAGCTTATTTAAATTGAATTTTATCTTCAATTGTATTTCATCTTAATTATGTTCTACTGTCTGTCTCCGTTTTTTTCTCGTTTCATAAATACATCTTAAACATGTGAGATTTCAAACAAAGAAATCGCTTTACAATTGATCTATTCGTTTAGCATAAATAGACAGACACATAAATAGACATTTTAACATCCCTATTTTTGTGTTGGGTATTATAATTAAATATCATAAACTATATAATTTAAGTAAAAATCTTGAATAGTGGTTTTATAAATAAAAAAATATTTTAAAAGAAATTCAAAAAGAATGAAGAGAAACAAATATTTCTTAAAAATTATTTATTATAATTTTCTTTCGCCCGAAAATTCTGTAAAATCATTCTGAAAGAGAATTAATATAACAATTATTTATAGAATATAAAAAGTAAAGTGAAGTCCCGTGTCCCCTAGTGGGGTGTGGGGGTTCACATCTGTTTCACAGATCGATTTTGCTTTAGTGGATGATCAGCCTTCTAGGTCCTGCCAGACCAAGTTTTTTATCTCCACCGGGAATCGAACCCAGGACCTCTCGGTTGTAACGCATACGCGCTTACCACTAGACCAAGAAGGCGGTCATTTATAGAATATAAGCAACAATAATTCACCAATTTTAACTAGTAGGTAATTCCTGAACGCGTTTAAACAAACAAATTAGTATTGAAATCTATCCGTCCTAATATTAATTACGAAAGTAATTCTGTCTGTTTGTTACGCTTTACGCCTAAACCACTGAACCGATGTTGATAAAATTTGTTACAGATTTAGACTTAAGCTTGAAAGGACATAGGCTACCTTCTAATACAAAACAACTATTACCAGAAGATATATTATATCATAATAAAATATATATGTATATATAAAATCATAAAATTACTTGACTATAAAACCACCATTCCCGTATCTCCTCTTTGGAGTCCTTGGGGATGAATTGAACATATTCTGGCGCATAATCATTTACTTCTATGTGATCGAAGTTTTTCTGGAACAATGGATTATTAAGAATAAACATAAGTGAAGCAAAAACTTTGTGCTCCTTTTTACGAAATTCGCGCGGACGGAGGAGTATGCTATGGCCCACAATTAGTTTATATATAGATGTGGTGCTTTTTTTTAATTCATAAAAACTATATAAAATCAATAACATAAACATTTACTACTGCTTGGATGACACACAACACACACCTGACTCTTGAATTGTATAATTTGGCCGACCACTAGTTTACATAAACCCATATATTTTAATACTTAGTTTCCGACGTGATTATTGCAAATACGAATATCTCATAAATGTATTGACAGATATAAACCTAAATCCATCTAAATCAGGTCAGCTTTTAAACAAGCCACATCCGGTTATTTAGAAACAATAATGCCACAATCACAAAGGTACGTCAAACATCATTCAGATAAAGAACAATCATTAAATCCGTGACACATGGGTACCAGGTTCGATTCCCGGTCTGGATACAATATATAATTTAATTTTTAGGTTGTATTCGGTCTCTGGAAGGGCTGACAAAGCCGAGCGAGTGCTTAATACTAGCATTATTGCGAAAAGATTGTAACGGCATTATTGAAAAGGAATAGTAGTAGAAATAAATGATTTGGTATATAATGTATAATAATGTAATGAGAATTTGTTAATGTGTATAAAGTATTGTAGAGTAATAGATTGTAAAACTGATGTAAATAAATAAACTAAAGTAACCAAAGTCCCTTCCAAATGGAAGGGGAATAGTTAGAGACTAGTTTCCTCGGCCCCGGGGCGTGAGTCGCCGGGAGGTAGGCCACTAGAATATTAAAAAAAAAAAAAAAATACTAGCATTATCCACCGTGAAGCCACACTGAAGATTATGACGATGAACTGGGCCGGCTAGTCCGGAGTGATGCACTGGCTCACAGGATACCAATGAAAGGGAAAGCCAACTGATACCTCAAAGGCAACAGAAGCACGGTGTTCCATGGGCGGCGGTGGTCCCTTACCATCACCTGCCTCATGACCGCTATTATATAAAAAAACGAGTGTTACACCACACCACTGAAGTAAAACTCAGAGTTAACGCCGATGAGATTTTTTAAAACAATAAAACTCGTCATAAACGTATCTAACGAGTGTGAATTACTAATTATTGTAGGAAATATCGATTTCAAAAGTTGACTGAGAACATTTTTACATTAATAGTGAAGTCCCGTGTCCCCTAGTGCGGTATGGGGCAGATGCATTTCACATCTGTTTCACTGATCGATTCTTTCTTTAGGGGCAAGTAGGTGATCAGCCTTCTATGTCCTGCCAGACCGAGTTTTTTTTTTATCTCCGCCGGGAATCGAACCCAGGACCTCTCGGTTGTAACGCTTACGCGCTTACCACTAGACCAAGGAGGCGGTCTTTTAGAGGTTTACATTAATAGAGTATTCGTGAATTCTAACCAGATACAGTTTTCTAAATTCCCTACAGTGCTCATTTCGAAGCTGAAAATATCCGAAAATACTATGAAAATTTACAAACAAGCAATGTTTTTTAATTGTTTAGACGCATCCCTAATACGTACAGAAGTTTTACTTCAAAAACCAGTCCATCTTAAGAGGATTGTGAAGCTGTTAGATTGTGTGACATTTTCATACAAAAAGCGATAACGTTTCCCCCCCCATTAACATAGTCTAATTTTCATAATTTTTGGAAATGTTGTAGATAAAATGAATAACTAGATCCGTACGTTTATATTTTAAAGAAATAATGCGTATGATAGAAGTTATTAGCATCCAAACATCTATGTAATATATATAATCTTCTTCGAGCGTTTTTATTTTTATCAATTAAACAAAACTGAATTACTAATAAAGAAAAACGTACAGACCTAGATTAAGGTGTACTGAATCTAAAGAGACCAAAATTGTCTCATTTCGAAAATGTTTAGGGGGGTGAAAACGTTATCGCCCGAAACTATTTCAAAAAGGAAATGTAGGTAATTGCCTCTAATTTGCAACTCTCTCTATCGCACGCCCGGAGTGAGGCAGCGATATGAAAGAGATAGCAATTTTTTAAATACCTACTCACGCCGCGTATCGGCACTTCACAATCCTCTTAAGAGACACACCACATACAACCTTTTATCGTTGTGAAAGTCTTACGTGAGAATTAATCCAATTCCTTTTAGTAACAGCTTTTATATTCTCTGTTGTTGGATTTTCTTCAGAGAACTTCTCATCTGACGAAGAAATATCTTGATTAACTCTTAATACACCTTTAGAAGACCCATTCGTGTCACGCAAGTTGTAGAGATACTAAAAGATATTGTTTTTAAATTATTTATTTATGACCAGTGGACCCCGCGAACTTTGTATTGCTTCAGAGTTCCGAATAACGCGTCACCTAAAACGTCATTCCATAGAAAATGAGGAGACGAATTTTCTTCATGCAACACTTTTTCGTGTTTATTTTTGATTAGAAACAAAGAAATCAGATCACCAAAATTGGTCCATCCATTTTTGAGTCATAAATGGTGTCTTTAACCACCTTTGGTTTGTTAATATTGATGTTTAAACTTCTATCTGTCTTACTATGTTAGGTTATAAAAGGTTGGATTTTGATGACGGTTCAAAAAGACTTCGATAAATACACAATTGCAGTTAATTGGTTAAACCACATTCTGGCTATGTACCTAATAGACGGAATCGTATGCACAGCTAGTTAATCACTAGGCAAGATCATCTAGCAATATTATCTGCCTCTAAATAAAGCCATCAAATCAAATTTGCACAACACAAAAGGGACCACCTTGCAGGTACAGTCATTGTAGAAATATTTATGTTTTATTTAATAACTTTTAGCGAACTGAAGTTAATATAGCTTTTATTATATTTTATTTAAAAACTGTCATAAAGCTTACTTTGTAATGGACTGGAACAAATCTGAAACAAATTTTTTGTAATTTACTATGTTCGTAATTAATTGCGCCTGAAAATAATTTTGGAGCAATTTCATGTAATTTAGTTTTTGGAGTTATTATTTTGATTGAATTGAACAAACAACATAATCTGTTAAAAATCTTAGTTTAACCACTTATAAGATATCATTTGCGTATTTTTACTCTTTTAACACAGTAATAATAAATCCCTACTAATATTATAAATGTGGAAGTAACTCTGTCTCTCTGTCTGTCGTGATTTTACTCCAAAACTAATGAAACGAATTAAATGAAATTTGCTACACAGATAGTGTAGATCCCAAGAATATAGGCTACTTTTGAAAGCGAAAAAAGGGTTGTAAGGGATTGAAGTAAGAAAGAAAGATGATTTTTTGTGACTTTCGATAAAGGTGCACGAGTCGGTATGTTAAACTTTCTTCGATGTTGCAATAATCTAATAAGAGGCGCTAAAATTTAATAAGATGGTCTAAAAATATGTTTCTTTCTGGCGTTATGTAAGCAAATTTAAGCCACAAAAAAAAAAAAAAACATATTGACATGGAGCAACTCTTTCTCATTTTAACATTGAAAGAATTAGAAAAATCGGTTTTGTTTTGAGAGAGAAAATTGAGGAATACGAAAACACTATTTCATCCATTATTCGTAGATTAAAATCGATCTAAGGTGCAGCTATCTCTTTCGTGCTTGCGTACTTTATCGACTAGAAAACAGAGATAGCATGACTTGAAGCAATACCGCATAGATTTTTTGTCATACATTTCTCAAAGGATTGTTAAGTTGTACATTTTCATATAAAAAGCAAAAATTTCCCCCCCCCATTAACATAGTCTAATTTTCATAATTTTTGGAAATGTTGTAGATAAATAAAAAAACTAGGTCTGTACGTTTTTAATTTAAAGAAATATTGCGTACTATAGAAGTAATTAGCGTCTAAATATCTATATTTTATTCTTTTAAATTAAACTAAACTGAATTACTAAAAAAGAAAAACGTACAGATTAAAAAACAACGCCCGAAGAAGATTTTAAGTCAAATATAGATGTTTGGATGCTAATAACTTCTATCATACGCAATATTTCTTTAAAATATAAACGTACGGACCTAGTTTTTCATTTTATCTTCAACATTTCCAAAAATTATGAAAATTAGACTATGTTAATGGGAGGAAAACGTTATCGCTTTTTATATGAAAATGTCAATCAATCTAACAGCTTCACAATCCTCTTAAGGTGTACTGAATCTAGAGACAAAAATAATTGTCTCATTTCGTAAATGTTTAGTGGGGTGAAAACGTTAAGTATTTAAAAAGAAAATGTAGGTAATTGCCTCTAAGACTTGCAACTCTCTCTGTCGCACGCCAGGAGTGAGGCAGTGGTATGAAAGAGATAGCATTTTTCAAAGTATATACCTACTCGAGCCGCTTATCGCCACTACACAATCCTCAGATACATATTATTTCTAAAACGCTTTATAATTTAATATTAAAGTTATTTTAATATTTACCTTTTAAGTCGCCCATCGTAACTCTAAAATTAATATATAAATAATACATGCAGACCCCTCTTTCCCAGTGGGCACTTTGGGCAAGTGCCCAGGGCCCCGCGATCGATAGGGGCCCCCTCAGATCAAATACAAAGTACCTAGATCCTGTCAGATCACCAAACGATAATCAAGATTTATTACCAAAAAACTTATATAATTGGAAGAAATCGAATCTAAATTACTGACTACAATACGAAATTATTAGCTTATACATGCGTGAAGCTATTCTACTCTCGCCCAAAAATTAGGTTTTCCGACTTCAGCATGCTTAGATAAATTTAAATTGTATAATGGTATACTAAGCACATACACATTTTAAAGAAAAATCATCAGTAGTACACTCATCAGTGTGACTCGCTCCATTAAAATTGAGCGAACGAAGCGAAGTATGAACGTCCAAGTTTGAATTAACCATTTAATATATTATTTTAACGGAAATTTGGAACTGTATATTGGAAATAATAGACAAAATAAATAATTATCTTCAGAAAGTAACAATAACACTGGACGTTGCAACTAATATGTTTACTTCACTTGATGATTTTATTATTAACTTCAGGGATAAATTTGATTACTTCGAATCGTCTGCCAAAGAAAGAAACCCGGAATCTGACTACAAGGACCTATCTCAAAGAATAAAACGCAGAAGTTCTCGCCAGAGTTTTTTTTTTGATGGCTCCGCGCCGTCAGTCCAACTGAATGGAAGAGAAAAATTTAAAATAGAAACCTTTCTTCCTATAATTGATACCCTCAGCGTTCATTTAAAACAGCATTAAGTTCGTATAAGAATATCAGTAAACGTTTTGATTTATTTTTTTCGCTTGAAAACTCTAAATTCTGAAGAGTTGAGACAAAGTTGCAAAGAATTTGCAGAATTTTATTATGAAGATGTTAATGGGAAAGAGTTAGAAATAGGATGTTTGTATTTAACAGAATACTTGAAAATTTTTAACAGTGAAAATGAGGATTGTATATTAAAATTAATTTTAAACAAAAAAATAAAACCGACCTCAAAACGCACTGAAAAGTAAAAAATAAATTTTGTATTATAAATGAACTTACTATAAATAAAAGACGTAAATAGTGTTGATAAATAAAATTCATCTAAAATTCTACAAGGGCATAAAACTGTCATGTTGCTCTTTGAATTTATTATAATTAGTATATATTTAATATCACATGGACATCTCTATTGCTAAAGCGAACTAATTGTAGATTTTTCAATTTTTTATTTTATAACCTCAATATCTCTAAAACTATAAATCAAATTATTTTGATTCTTATTTTTTCTAGTTGCAAATTTAATATTAAATAGAATAACATATAATTCATCGATAAAGATTCATAAATCATAGAGTTATAAGCAAATAAGCACGACATGGTCGCGCGGAATTCAGCGATTTCTCGTCCGATTGTGAAACTATTCTTTCAATATGCTGAAAACTATTAATCGTAAAAATTCTAAAAAAAAATGGGACCACTTCGACGAGTTACCCTATCGTTTGACACCTTATTCATCCAAATCGGTCTACAAATGGCGACGTACGAGCGGAACATCGGAAAAAAAAATACACGTCGAATTGATAACCTCCTTTTTGGTTTTTTTGAAGGTCGGTTAAAAAATATATCAACTTTTGAAAGAAAACAAAATTTAAGACACATTTCTTAAGCATGATGGTAACTAACTGCAGTGGGGAACGCTCCTTCTCCAAATTAAAAAGAATTAAGAAGTACAATGCTTCAAGAGAGATTAACTAGTTTGTCGCTGATGTCCATAGAATCTGATGTGCTAAAAAACATTGATTTTGAAGAAGTGATTAACGATTTTGCCCATCTGAAATCTAGAAGAGTTCCTCTTCAAATAACATAGATTTTTAAGCACTTATTGTAAATGCTAAAAGTTTACTTTTGTGGACTCTATTACATTTAGCTATTCGTTTCACGTGATTGTTAATTTAAATTTGTTTTAACCTTGTTTATCTACTTTCTTTGTCTATTCTAACAAAATAGTGTTCTGTCAAAGTCATAGGGGCCCCATTATCCTAATATGCCCAGGGCCTCCAATAGGTTAAAGACGGCCCTGAATACATGTATTCATTTAAAAGATTCATTTATCATAATTTTATATTATAAAGCTGAGGCAAAGTTAGTAAGTTCATTGATAAATAAATATAAGCGAGTTCAAAAAAGAAATACAATTATTTTATGTACCGACTTTAAAAAAAGAGGAGGTACTCGACGGTTTTTTATGTTTGTTACCTCAGAACTTTCGACTGGGTGAACCGATTTCGATGATTATTTTTTTGTTTGAAAGCTGGAGCTTGCCGTGTGGCCCCGTTTAAAAGTAGTTTTAGAGTTACAATTTAAAGTCGTTTTTTTTGTTAAAATTTTAACATTATATTAAAATTCGCTTCAATACGTACAACACAAAGATACACAAATCGAAAAAATAAAGTGCAGACTCAAAAAATCAAGTATAATAAAATATAACCATGAATGAAATATTAAAACAAAATAGTTTTTAAAATAATTTTGCAAATTACGTATAATATTGATTACGCATTAAAGTTTATAATCACCTCATAATGTTTGGAAGTGCCCCACCGCCATTTATGAGCCCTGTTCATTATAAGTCATTCAATAATATTTAAAATCTTTTTCTAATTCTATTCTCTAAGGTCTAAAGGACCAAAGGTCAATGCGCGGGCGGAAGTTGGCTACGGACTTTTACCCGAACGGGCTCCATGTGAAGTGTATTGAACTCGCATAATTTAGGTCGCGCGAGTAAATTCACGTTGTCCGATATCAGCAATTTATTATGTTTTGTTTAGTATATATATTAGCATTATGGTGTGAATGTGGTCCCCTTAGGATTCAACAAAGAGACGTCTTAACGTAAAGATGTCTTGAATCCTCTATAATAATTAACAAAGAAACATTACATGGCGACCCTGCCAGGATAAATAATTAGGCAGTTGTTTAAAATAATTACGGAATAGAATTTATAACTAGAAATCTAACTCATCTAAGTGTAAAAAATGTAATTGAATTTTATATGTTAATAAGTTACCAATTATCGTTTCATATTTACTATGCATGGAATTAAATAAAGCTTTATTATAATTCTCTAAGAAGGTATAAAATAATTGCTGAATGGCAGACTTCGAGACTTCCATACAATCTTTCATCTCCTAGTTCAACCACGAAGTCTTTTTCTCAATAAAATGCCTGTCCTTTCCCAAGGTCTAGTCTCTGTCGAATTTCACCAAAATCGCTTCAGTGGTTTAGGCGTGAGAGCGATACAGAGTTACTTTGCATTTATAATTATGACTAGTAGGGATTCACTGCTCTTATACTAAATAGAAAGAAATCATTTTAAACACACACAATAATTTAAAAGAAAATATACAACTAGACGTTTCTGATGCTTTTTGTTAATTTTAGTTTTTCAAATCGCCTTAAATTTCACTTGTTGGGCCACGAGGTTTATTTGAATTAAAATTCAAATAAATCAAAAATTTATAGAAATCTACTCACTCATTTTCATTGTTTTTCGGCTTTTCATTATCAACCTATAAATAAAAATGTGCACTATAAGTTATTTCTATTTTAAGGAGTGTTACATTTATCATCATAATACGTGAAGTGAAAATTTGTACCTATCCCTTTTTACGAATTGCGCGAACGGGTGGTCGTGAAATTTGCCACAGTTAAAGTTTATATGGAGAAGTGATAAAGCTATTTTATATAAACGCATTAGAAATACATTAAATCAATAAAATAAACATAACACTACTGCTTGGATGTCACACAGCATACCTACCTACGCATACATAATATCCAACTCTTGAATTATTGTGATCGAATTTCGACCAATGAGCGACCTCTAGTAATAATTATAGTGTCGATAATGTATTTAATTGTTGTTCGACTAGATGTCGCTTTTTTAAATAATTCGTATCGTGATGTTTTGATATATTTTTTTGTTGTTTTTAATTTATTAATAATACGAAATTGATAAGAGAAATAATAGATATTTAATATATTAATTTTAATTAATATATTAAACTAGCTGACCCGACGAAATTTGTACCGCCAATAAAAGATATAATGGGTATAGTAAGCTATCTTTGAAAGGTACTTATATATATATATACCACCAAGGACTTTTTTGTACATATATTAAAGAGGAATATCCCACCATGTATTGTTTTGTTATATCTCAAAGGGATAAGGCAGCGTCTTCGATGAAAGCTCCCAGACACGTTGCCCCGTATTAACTATGAATATTGAAATCGAATTGGCATAATAATTTAAGAACTGACAGTTATGTCAAACGTTATAGCGTCGTGTAATCTTATAAGATTACATTAGTAAAGTTTTCTTAAATTTTCTTATGTTCCGCGCAATTTTCTTAATTATTTATTTCATATAAACCTTCTCCAGATAATAACAAACACAACAAAAAAAAGAATTATCCAATTTGGTGCAGTCGTTCGGAAGTTAGGCGCGTACATACATTTCGGTGATTCATTTTTATTTATATAGATAACTTGACAGACAGACTCTTGTTTACGTCCTGTCATATGTACCTACGTAGGCGATTGTGGATGGAAGATTAATTCTAAATTTTAACAGAGAAATGGGATGTTAAAAGATATATTATAGTGCCTTAGATATGAAATTAAAAAGTGATCGTGATTAATAATAATAATTGGGACAACTAAGTAGCTGAAGCACTTGTGTTATGGTAATCAGAAACAATGAGGGTACCACAATAAATACATATTAATAAACAACCAAGACACATTCGTGCTCATCACACAAATAAATGCACCTACCGGGATTCGAACCCGGAATGAAGAAGGAACACTACCAATTGCACCAAACGGTCGTCAAATTTATAACTGTTGTTTCTGTTTTCCCTCTGAACAGCTAAACTAAGATATAAAATGTGACGATCATATCTATATGAATAAATATTTTTTAAATTTATCATCTTGCAGAAGTAATTATATGGCTAGTGTTATATTAATTTATATTAATTGAAAATAAACTTCAGTTGGTTTTAACATGTACAAATTCATTAAATACTTTTACAATACAAAAATAAGACCGCCAATTATTGACAAATGACAAATGTTGAAAACAAGATGGCGGTCAATATCAAAACCACGTCATTAAATATTATTATTTATCCAAAGCAGTTTATACGTTAGTAAATATTACTATTAAATATTAAAATTAATTATTAGCAGCAAGAAAAACTATAATTCTTGTGCCTTTACAATATAATGTAAATAAGATATTTTGTTGATCACTTGACAGATCTGTTGGTATGTAGTTTAAAGTTGTTAAATAATAAACATACACATTATTCTTAGTAGAACATAAACTATTATTTATTTAACTTAAATAATGCTTATAAGTAAGAAGTAATTTAGATACGAACCTCATTTTTATTCAGTGAAGCAATAAATATATTTGTTTTTCTGAAAACGAGATTATATATTTTAACAATATTATGCATAATTTTTCCAAATATATATTTTATTACAATAACGTAATTAAATATATTTAAAAAAATGCATAAGGCTCATCAAAGCCTAAAAAATTTTACCCTTTCTTTCCCAGATTCAAAGAAGCAAATGCTTTCATAAGTTGCTTTTTCAAGTCCTTTTTCTCCTGAAAAAAATTACCTTTTAAGTAAATACGAAGCTAGATTAAAATCTGAAATAATAGTGTTAAAATTTGAAAAAAAAACCGACTTCAAATTGTAACTCTAAAACTATTGAACAGGTTTTGAAGAAATTTAAATGGGACCAGCTTTCAAACAAAAAAATAATCATCGAAATCGGTATGCCCAGTCGAAAGATCTGAGGTAACAAACATTAAAAAAAGTCGTACGTAACTTCTCCTTTTAAGAAGTCGGTAAAAAGAAGTGAATTGGAGAAAATTTAAGTATCTCCATAGTTTCAAACGCGACCGTCTCCTTGGTCTAGTGATAAGCGTTACAATCGGTCCTGGGTTCGATTTCCGGGAGATAGAAAAAACTAGGTCTGGCAGGGCATAGAAGGCTGATCACCCACTTGCCCCTAAAGAAAACATCGATCCGTGAAACAGATGTGAAATGGATCATACCCCACTATACCAAATGAAAAAAATGTCTTAATAAATTGTAGCTCCATCTAAATAGATTTAAAACTGCATTGATAACAGTCTACTTGTTTAGTAACTGCGATATTAAAAAGAATTCTCGTTTCTTCATTATAATCATCGATATAGAATAGCCAAGATACACCATGAACCCTCATAATATGGGACAACGAAACTGTGCTCAATTCTGATTTCTAAGCACTAACAGCCCTCACAGTCACGCGCTGACGATCGCATAACGTAATGTCATAACCGCCTCACTCTCGCATTAGAAATTAAACTTTAAACATGCTTAATAATACTAAATTTTAAAAACTAGAAGTCAAGCTAACGTAAGTAAGTAATTATGTTATTTTTGGAAAAATGTATCATTAATCTCATTGTGTAAACCATTTAAAAATTTGTTTATTAACACAGGAAATCAATACAATGAAGAAACAAAAATTTAATACAAATATTACAATAGACCAAACATTTAACAAATTTACATGAAATTGTCAATTTTGACGCGCTTATTCTCTGAAAGTGAAAACTTTTGACAAATTTAACTTACAGAATAATATAAAACAGTTATTATAATAGTCCATAACGGCTTTGCTTTTTGCAATATATAACAATTTATTTAAATATATCCGAAATACAGCAATATGACTCATAAAATGCGCGTCAATTTATTTGAGATCATGCACTGAATTAATGGAGTAAGTAAACAAAATGAAATATGTGTTATTATATCCCTCAAAATTTTTAAATACACAAGATTCCAAAAAACGCTCATATTTAACTGACAATTTCTCTTTATTTCATAGATATTTTTATGTAAAATTTATATCTTAATATTTGTTAGTTCGGTAAGAAACATCTCGAAAACATCTCAAAACCACACAATAATTGGTCTATCCGTTCAGCAGGTTAGGTGCCACAGACACGTCTTCTACACCCTAATAAATTACCATTATATAATCGGATGGTGATCTTCTGAACCCTGAATATAGCACTCGTTCATTTTTGGCGTCATATCTGAAATGATAATAATTGGTATAACTCACTAGGTTTGCCAACTTTTTTACAAGAAATAAAGTATATTCAGGTCTAATTTTATTTATTTATTGTTTTAAATACGTATTTTTTAGAGCTTCTCGCACAACTTACTAATTTACAATCTTTTTAAAAAACTTCATACGCCTCATCACAATTATAACTGAAATTTGAATAAATGAGGAGCTCATTTTTATTTAATTAATAGTATATTTCAGTGAGCGCCCTCTGACTAAATAAAAACAAATTTGTGTGAGCATGTATAACACATAATGTGTTTTTGCATTTTGATGCTGAAAACAGTATTTTGTATACTTGATTTTTGTTCAACAGTAAAAAGTATAATTTAGTGAAAAACAGTATGATACTGTTTAAAACAATATAGTTGGTAACTGAAGTAACTGAAGCACTTGTGTTATGGTAATCAGAAACAACGATACCAAAATAACACATAAGTTTTAAATCGGAAACAGTTGTGCTCATCACAGAAATGCACCTACCGGGAATCGAACCCGGGATGGTTTGGTGCAGAAGGCAGGAGCTAGCTATTGCGCCAATGGGTCAACAAAATTTGAATAATTTATACATTTATAAATGGCTTCCCGCTTAATCCTTCGGAATCTTAAAGTAATTCATTTCATGGTAATTATATACCAATGTTGTAACAGAACCCAATAATTGTCTTATGAATTAAAAATTTAAAATATTACGTAAATCATAAACTTAGTTAAAATCTTTTGTGATGGGAATAAAATAGTAGCATTAAAATTTTAACAATATTTATTAAACAAACAGATTTTGATGTATTTTAAATGGGAAATGGGAAAGCACCAAATAAAGAATCATTGCGACTCATCCAGTCGAAAGTTCTGAGGTAACAAACAAAGAAACATCGAATTGAATACCTCCTTTCTTGAAGTCGGTAAAAAGGATTTCTCACTTCGATATACAGTAGTTCGTGAGATGCGATATTTTTCTTAATTAGTAGTTCATACTCAAAGTCCATTTTGGGTTGCTTCGCCAGCGGAGTACCTTATGCCCAAATTATTAAGATTTCCATACACCCCGCCCTCATCTTCCAACTGCCTGTGAGGGAATTTGACAGCTGACTTGAGCATCCCCAAGGAGGGACGGATCAGCGTGTGTCCAGGAAGTATGGCTTCCGCCTCCGGGAGGTGGTTCGGCATGGACGGGACCCCAACAATATCTGACACCTCACGAGGGTCGTATTGGTAGAAACCAGCTCTACGCTGAAAATTTTTAACAATGGAGAAGTTTACCTTTTTTTATAAATTTTAAAAATTTGAGTAAAATAAAATTGAAAAAATCAATAAAATATCTCTTGAAATGAAAAAGTTATGGGACTTTGAAGTTGCGTTTGCAAGAATTGTTACACGCGGATTGGTCAAATGACGCCACAGGCGAATCACAAATACCTAAATCTATTTCTAAGTCATTTATTGATGGATTCAAAATTTTTTTCATCGATTGATTAGTTTTGATATATATTTTAATACCATTACGTTGAATATTAACAACATCATGAAACTTTACTAATGAACAAAGTAAACAAAATTAAATATGTTTTATAATGTCCATTAAATAGTGTTAAAGGCTTTTAAATTTTGAAATTCTTATAAAATTTTTAGAAATAAAATCCCAATCATAACAAAATTACATAGAAACGCTCAGATTTAACTGACTTTTTAACTGAATTTTCTCTTTATTGCAACGGCATTTTTCCGGAAAATTTACATCGAAATATTCCTTGGTTCATGGCAGAGAAAAATTGTTTATTGCTTTTCAAAAATTTTAATTATAAATTGTTTAATAATTGAAATAACGAGTGTAGGTTATGACAGTTGTGTCAAAGCTTTGTAAAAGGCTCTTTACTAAATATCATTAAATTCAGTTTAGGTGTGACAGAGTAACAGATGTAAAGATAGACTTTGTAAAGGTACTCAGACAAAGTCATAGTTGATTACTTGTATTGACTAGCTGTTGCCCGCGACCTCATCCGTGTAAATTTCTGTTATTCTGATAGCGATTAAGTATAATTTTCCCCGTTTTTGCAACATTTTTCACTGATGTTATATAGCCTAAAGCCTTCCTCGATAAATGGACTATCCAACACAAAAAGAATTATTCAATTCGAATCATTAGTTCTTGAGATTAGCGCGTTCAAACAAACAAACTCTTCAGCTTTATAATCTTAGTATAGAATATAGATAAGGATAACTAGCGACCCGCCCCGGCTTCGCACGGGTATAAAACATATATAAACCTTCCTCTTCAATCATTCTATCTTTTAAAAAAAACCGCATCAAAATCCGTTGCGTAGTTTTAAAGATTTAAGCATACAAAGGGATATAGGGAAAGAGAAAGCGACTTTGTTTTATACTATGTAATGATAACGAAAAACTTACTGAAGATATTGCATTGTGTCCCATATTACTTTCAGCGCGTGCGTTCTGAGAAAAATTATTTTCATATAATATTTACAAATACATCTAAAAGTTTTTATATATACCTTTATTAGTTTTCATATTAGAGAACGGATGAACCGATTTTGATGATCTTTGATTTGTTGGATTCGTCTAATCATAATGCGATAATAGCAGAATAACTATTAAAAATATAGAAAAATTAACGAAAATGTATCTAAGAAGAGAATTCGTTTCCTCATATATTTTTTACTAGCTGTGCCCCGTGGTTTCACCTGAGTTAACTTCGTCCTAACGTGATGTTATATAGCCTAAAAGCTTTTACCTCTAAAAATGACGATACTTCCATACAACTTTTATCCCCCATTTCAACCCTTTACAACCTTTTTTTCGTATTAAAAAGTATATCCATTCTCAGGCTCTAGACCATCTGTGTACAAAATTTCATTTAATTCAGTTCAGTAGTTTCGGCGTGAAACCGCAACAGACAGAGTTACTTTCGCATTTATAATATTAGTAAAGATGGGCGAGGTTTTAGGTGACACGTTATCCGGAACTCTGAAACGAAGTTCGCGGTGTCCACAAGTAGATAAAATATTTTGAAAGAGAAGAAAAAAGAGATAGAAGAAGATATTTATTAACCTGCGTCGCTAATGGGTGTTTAAGTTTGAAAAATACATAAATTGCAGCTGAAGCATTTGGTCGGCTTTCATACAAAAATCAATAAAATACACCCACAGACACACCCACATACATTGAGACACGTTAAACTATTTCCATTTCTTTATTTTCTCGATGACAGCTCCTGTGGAAACTTGAACGAGCGTCTTTTTTACATTATGTATGGATTTTGTAACAAAATAAAGCTTACGCCCGTACAAGGTTATACCAAAGTCGGAGTAACACGATAATCCGATAATTTCCGTCTGATACGCGGCGTGAGTAGGTATTTAAAAAAATGCTATCTCTTTCATACCGCTTTGCCTCACTCCACGTGCGATAGAGAGAGTTGCAAATCTTAGAGGCAATCACCTACATTTCCTTTTTAAAATAGTTTTGGGCGATAACGTTTTTACCGCCCTAAACATTGTCGAAATGAGACAAATTTGGTCTCTTTAGATTCAGTACACCTTAATCTAGGTCTGTACGTTTTTTTTTAGTAATTCAGTTTAGTTTAATTTTAAAAAATAAAAACGCTCGAGGCAGATTTTAAGACGAAAATATATAGATGCTAATAATGTCTATCAAACGCAATATTTCTTTAAAATAAAAACGTACGGACCTAGTTTTTCATTTTATCTACAACATTTCCAAAAATTATGAAAATTAGACTATGTTAATGGGGGGGGGGGGGAAACGTTATCGCTTTTTGTATGAAAATGTCACACAATCTAACAGCTTTACACGATATTACACGTATTAATTCTTGATTGATAATGCTTTAAAATTTTCTAAGCTGTTGTGAAAATATAATAAATATATGCGATCGATATAATTAATTATTTGGTCACAACACTACAACTATCGAATTAGAAATGTCATCGAGAAAATAAAGAAATGGAAATAGTATAACACTCCACTCTTCATCGACAGTTAAATCAAAGCAAAGAATATAACTAATCTTACAGCTATGTGTTCCAACTGGACTCGCAAGCTGTTACCTCTGCAGTGATAAATTAAACTCTGAAATAATAAAATATTTTTATATCATTTAATTAATAGCTGATTAGAGAAAGGGTTTCAGAATAGATTCAGTGGTTTTTGAGTTTATTCGTTACATATAAAAATACAAATTGCTTATTATGTATTAGCTGAACCGGCGAACTTTGTACCGCCAATAAAAGATAGAATGGGTTTAGTAAGCTATCCTTGAAAGCAGATGCCACCAAGGACTTTTTGTACATAAAAGAGGAATATTCCGTTATGCATTGTTTTGTTATATCTCAAAGGGATTAGGCAGCGTCTTTAATGAAAGCTCCCAGGTGGATTGAATATTCCGACACTTTCATATTATCATCATATTTTCAACCAATTCACATAAAACTCTCTTAAACTAGTAAACAGATTTAGATGAATTTATATGGGACCACACGGGAAGCATCAGCTTTCAAATAAAAATCATCAAAATCGGTTTACCCATTCGAAAGTTCTGACGTAATAAACATAAAAAAAACATCGAATTGAGAACCGAATTGATGTAGTTTAAAATAAGAATCTTCGTTGTGAAATATAATTAAAATAAACTCACTGAAATAACAAGGATAACTTTCCCCATCTCCATTGTTTTTATTCAAGGCAATATAAGTTCTTATTAAAATTTGATTGGTTGAAATAATTAACTTTGGCGCCCATAAAATTGAATTTACATTATTTGAATGGAATTCTACCGATACTTTAACTTTATTCAAAATCTGTATTTTATGTAACATCTACTCTACATCATTTGTCAACGTCAATCTTAAATCGTCAAGTTGCTTAATTAAAAATGGCGACCGTGTAGACAATAATGACAAAATACGCGGGAAATTGAGAATGTTACTAGGTACGCAAAATCGATTGAAACTTTGTCACAGTTGTGCTTTATGTATACAAATACATTAGTTTTTGTTTTATTTAAAAAGAGCAAGTAGTTTTGATTTTATATGTTTTTTTATGTTAGTCGGTGGACTGATTTTTGTGAACTGCTTAATGAATTATGTGTCACTTATATTCTTTGTTACAGCTAATTGGTTTCCACTTAAATAAGTATGTTCATACTTAAAGATGGGTATCTATGCGTCGTCAAAAAATCAAGAAACTGAAATTTTTGACGTGATAACGTCTTATAAAATGAACGCCGGCTGCCCTCAAGAAAGTGTCTCGGTTCCCCTGAGCCGAGCGTGCAAGCGAGAGCGTGGAACGAGCGATAGAGAGGCTCGATTGGCCTAAGCATGATAATAATTCAATTCAATTCATAAAAGTATGCAATTTTTCATCAAAGTTATCGACCGTAAACCGATTTTACAGACCAATTTTTTTGACTCAATTCTGCGGTAGAATCGTAAAAATTGCAATAAAATGTGACAGAAAAACAATTGTCTGAATTTGTTGACAGAACAGAATTTGAAGATTAATAATGCAATTATTCAGTAAAACACATTTATTATTTCAAATAATTTAAAAATAACAGCAAATAAAAGAAAATCTATTTAAAATTATGCAGTCTAAGCTAAGACACTTTTTTCATCTAAGATCTTTACTTAAAATAGCTTACAAAAATCATTTTTAGAAAACTATCTCTTATCATCATTCTTAATTAATAATATTATCATAATAGTATTTACAAACTTACTATATAATTTGTTTTCTTTTAAAATCAATTCATTTATATCTCGATTTGGTGAATTGGTAAAAATAAAAGGGCAGTTCAAAAAAAATATATAAAAAAAATAAGTATGTTTCACTTTTTTATTTACTTACGTCTTTTGTATAAAAAGTATGTTAGTTTACTGTTCGTATAAAGGCCCCATGTATGTCATTTTTGTTATATGTATGTCATAGTGTTGTTGCATTTGTGTTGTCTGCCTTAACGAAATCAGCTTAAATGGTAGTACATCAATTAAAATTACATTTGTTACGAAATACCATAATATTATTTTAAACAATTCACTAGGTCCTACGTCTTGTTTGCTTAGCCGTATGACGTAAACGTAGCTTCATTGTTCAAAAACAGATAAATAAACCGAAACAACAAAAATAATCACAATCACTTTTTAATTTCAAATACTAAAATATACATAATATATATTTTAATATTATATCAAAAGTAATAAAAGTATTAATTGTTGAAAGCGACATCTAGTAAAACATTTATACATTAAAACTATGAACCCAATATGAATTTAACAGTATTTGGAAATGAGGTTGATTATATTGTGATTCTTGTCTCTGGGTATATTTATGCTTGGGAATGGACATGGGCTAACTTTTATTGCGAAAAAATTTAGTGGTTAAAATAGAAGAAAATAATAACATATTATGGAAGTCATTGATGAAAATGTAAAAATAGGGTTAAAACGTGAAAGGAATGATGTGCGATGAAAGGGGTATTAATATAATTCATAGGAGATGTAGCGAATATACAACATGACTTGTCAATATTATATCAACATTTCACGCATTGCTTTTGACACAATGAAATATGAATTACTATCACAAACATTAATTGCATTACTAGCTGATAGCCGTGACTTCGCTTAAATACTACGTCACTTACAAGGACATCAGCTTATCATTGAACAAATTTTTAAAATCATTTGTGTTATTATATTAAATCTGTTATGACCTACTGAACAGATTTTAATGAAATCTGTAAAATCTGTTACTAGGTTAAAATGGTTTAACGACACAAAAAAGGGATGTTGCTTTGGCGAATGGGACCATTACGATGCGATATTTTGTTTTAAAATATTTAAAGTTAATGTTCATCTATTATTATCAGATATTATCTACATATATAAAATTTCGGAGAGTGGATAGTCCTAAATTTAATTTGTTTAATAAAAATATTTAGTTTCTTCTATTATATTATTATATTATGTAAGCAAGATATATTTATGAAATGGATATTAAATAAAAAATAAAAACAACAAATCAGATTTTATTCTTTATTCCAGTGGTATAAAATCATCCTGAAAATTAGATTTAATATTATCTGAAAGCTTTTTAAGTCGTTTAAATGACACATTTGTTGCAACATTGCGCTAACATTTTCAGCAGGCGCAAATTTTTTATAAGGAGTGTACTGTAAGCCCCGTAAGGTGGGATGTGCCACTCATTGGCACCCAAAATTGTTAGCATATATAATTTTAATGTTATCTAAATTAAATATATTATATAAGTACATTTAAAGCAAGTTTTATTTCGGCCTAATTACACAGCTAAGTTATAAATAGTGTCCGTTTTACGTTTCATTGACCACTTTAGACAGTATAACAAATAATAAACCTCAAATATCTAATTATCATCTTAGGCACATGACCTCCCTTTACCATAGACTTATACCATAGTACAAAGACTAAACTGTCAAATAACTTGAATGTGATTTCATCTTTTCATCTGACATTTCGTCGGATGTTATCGCAATATATTGATGTAGGTACATAAAAGATCTGAATATTAAATTTAGTTTTTAAATATTTTTTTTAAATGATCAATGAGGTAAGTATATTAATGATTAAATAAATTTATTTAAAAATTTAATTATTTATCATTATATAATGTGAATATTAACTATCATTTATTTCTTATCGTTAATAAATAACATTAATAACATTAAGTAGGTATGTATTTCTTCGGATCTTAGACCACTAGCATCATTGAAATTTTATAATATTCTGTGAAGCCATAGATTAGATGGGATTAAAACAAACTTTTGTATAATCTGTTAACCTCATTTGGGTCACGACTCGCGACACTATGTCATCACGGAGCGGTCATGCGGACCGATTCTAATGAATATATTATCTCAAGATTCAAAATTAAAAAAAAAACTAGCAGTTTTAAAACGCAATGCGTTGACATAATAATGTATCGGCCCCCTTCAAGCTATAGGTATTGATAAGTAGAGACATACTTACTTGATTGAAATACCACCATTTCCTGCCAAAAAACAACGCTGCTCCGGATGGACCATAATTTTGGAAATCTGGCCCGAAAGGGTTAATATTCATGTGGTTACCATCCATCTGAAATCGAGTTTTTCTATATATATTATTATTATTTTATATTATATATATATATATATATATATATATATATATATATATATATATATATATATATGATCGCTTATCGTCTTGTCTAAAAATTAAATTTCATAAAAGCAATCATACATTGTGGTCCCACAGCCAATTCTGTTTGTATCTATCCTTGTGTATTGTGTACGGATTGCCAGCGTTCTTCTCATAGTCGGAGGTGTCTGATGATGGAGACATTTCCGAAGACGACGTTGAGACGCTGCTCTGACGATGTCTGAAATCCGACTTTATTTTTCTTGCTCGCCGTTCGTTCATCTACAAAAAAGTAGTTTTTGATACCATACATTTAAATTTGAGTTTTCTTTTCAAGGACAGACAAATATTATCTATATCTAATCTATATCTATATCTGAAAGAGTTTGTTTATTTGAACGCGCTAATCTCAGGAACCACTGGTTAGAATTGAATAATTCTTTTTGTGTTGGATAGTCCACTTATCGAGGAAAGCTTTAAGCTATATAACATCACGCTACGACTAATTGGAGCGAAGCATCATTGAAAAATGTTGCAAAAACGGGGAAAATTATCCATATTTGAGGGCTTCCGTTGAGTGCGCTGCGTAAACGGTTCAAGTTACCCAAAAAATATGTATGAAAGAATTATTACTCTTTAAATGATCTAAAAAAATGTCCGCAACAGTATATGTTTATCTTTTAAGATTGACTCATTATAACCTTTTTTATGGTAATCAAATTTGGTTGAAATTAATGCATTATTGCCAATTATTTGCCAGAGTTTTCTAAACATAACATTATTATTAATCCATATCCAAATAAATGTGTTGTTGATTTTTCGCGATCATAATAACAGAAATAGACGCGGATGAATTCGCAGGCAACAGCTAGTACAAAATAAAATATAAATATTTTAAATCACTACATAGTATAAAACAAAGTCGCTTTTTCTTCCCCTATATCCCTTTGTATGCTTAAATCTTTAAAACTACGCAACGGATTTTGATGCGGTTTTTTTAATAGATAGAGTGATTGAAGAGGAAGGTTTTTATGTATAATAACTTCCTTAAATAATGGAGAAATACTGTTATTTTTAAGGTTTCTGTGATGTTGTAAATAATTACATTTTTTCAGTTTACATTGCAAACGCAGGCTAAACCCAACGGGATTTATTTATTTATTAACACTTCGTTGCAATAAACAATAGGATACAGATAATAACTTAAGCTAAATGGAGTGCAACGGGCGGCCTTATCGCTAATCAGCGATCTCTTCCAGGCAACCCAACAAGGAAAATAAAAAAGTAATGAAGGAAGAGTGCATGAAGGGCGAAAACTACTAAAACCTTATTAATAACAAATATGGTTCAAACTAAAAAGTCTAAGCGGCATCAGCTGTTGCATGAATCACGAACGTTTAAAGAAGTAGGATAAGACAAGGACAAGAAGTGCCTGTGGAGGAGAGATTTGAAGGAAGACAAGGTTTACCCGTGCGAAGCCATCACTCGCTGTCTCGATGACAATTGACAGCTGACATGTTGACAGTAATTGTCATATTTTCGTTGACGTTCCCAACGCTGGCTTCGCGTTGGTGAAATGAAGTGTACTATATTTTAATATTGTCATAGCTTATATTGTTTTTTCATCCATTTAAATTGTATTTAACAAATCAAGGTTTTTATTTTGAATTTCACATGTCTTACTTACATTTCCATCACTAAACAATGAATCAGCACTGTAAAGAAAAATATACTTTTTAAATTTAATCAAAATTTGTTAATTGTTAACGTACCAAAGTGTAACATAGTGACAGACAAAAAAACTAACAGTATCAAATCGAAATATTTTGTGTTAAATTTTGAGTTGTTTTTACTAATACTTACTCATCTAAAATTTCTCTTCCGTCATTTTCATCATCGAAATGCTGAAATAACGAGAGAAGAATTTAAGAGATTAAAAAACAGTTTAAAAAGATTCAAACAACAAACAATTTTAAATTAACAGAAACAAATTAAACCTAATACTTCCAAATTTTTGTTTGGAGAATTATTTCTCTTTCATTTAATACATATTAATAGTAAATAAATATAAATGCCATTTAATATTTTAAAAGATTCCATTTTTAATGTAATAAATTTACAATAATGTACTTCATTTATAAGAATACAAAAGGTTCATCAGAGCCGTTGGGGTGCGTACCCAAAATTCTGGCTACATTACCGCGTTGTAACGAAATACTAGTATGAGCCAGCTTTCGGGTTTTTTCCTGTGGTCTCAACTAAGCGCGTCAATATCTCTTCTGGGTCCCCATGGACCCAAAATCTCAATTCCAAAGGGATAAGAATCTGTATGAATTTCATATTTTGGTCTTTTGTTGCTTTCTGCAGTCGATGCCGCGCCACCAGCAGCCACGGAAGTAGCATGGAGATGTGAAGACGCCAGTGTGTCGACAGTAGCGTCCCACACAAGCGCCAAAATAAAATAAATTAATGATAAAAAGTTTACTTACAATATTCCTTTTAGCATCGCTGAAAAAAGGTATTAAATTTTGCGATTAAAAAAATTAATAACATTCTATAATTAAATTAAAATTTAAATTACGCCACAGGGAATAATCAAAAAAAAAAATATTTTTAACTTATAATTGAAAAGTTAATTTTAATATATTTTAGAGTATATTGTATTCCAAATTTAAAAATTCTAAATTTAATTACAAATTAAAAATTTTGTATTCTAAATTTAAATATTCTTAGTTATTTTATGTAATAATTGTAATAAATGAAATATATGTTTTTCTACTGTCTATTAAAATAAACATTTTACAAAATAACGTTAAAAGATATGTCCTAATGCGTTACTAATATTATTATAAATTAAAATTATCTCAAATAGTATGGATAATTTAATTTATTTATGTGTTGTATATTCCTTAATACCTAACTAATATATAATATTATTTTACTTTCTTTATGCTAAAACTTACGAGACATTTTTAAATGTTTATTTATGATTCTAATTTATTTTAAACTAGCGACCCGCCCCTCCTTCCTATGGGTATAAAAACCTTGCTCTTCAATCACTCTATCTATTAAAAAAAAACCGCATCAAAATCCGTTGCGTAGTTTTAAAGATTTAAGCATACAAAGGGATATAGGGGAAGAAAAAGCGACTTTGTTTTATACTATGTATGTAGTGATTTGATATGTGTATTGGTTATGTGATGAAGTGACAGCCGGTTGGCGCAATTGGTAATGCCTACCTTCTGCATCAAAAGGTCCCGGGTTCGAAACCCGGTAGGTGTATTTATTTATGTGATGAGCACGAATATTTTAGTTATTTATAAACTCGTTTCTGTTTACCATAACACAAGTGCTTTAGTTACTTTGGGATCAGAGCAATGTATGTGAGTTGTCCCAATGTATTAATTATTAATAATTTATATGTATTTTATAATATGTACTTACATTTTTTCAGTTTGTTGCAAATGAGTAGGATCGATTTCAATCACTAGCTATGGATAAATTAATAAAAATCATATAAAAGTATTTATATTTTTTGGCCCTTAGTAGCCATATTTTTTACCGACTTCAAAAAAGAGAAGGTACTCAATTCGACGCTGTTTTTTTAAGTTTGTTACCTCAGTAGTTTGGATTGGGTGGACCGATTTCTATGATTCTATTTTTGTTTCAAAGTTGGTGCTTCCTGGGTGCTATTTAAATTTCATCAAAATCTATTCAGTAGTTTTAGAGTTACAATTTGAATCAGTTTTTTTGTTTAAAATTTGAACACTAAAAATAATTTAGTTTAAGAGTTACTTAAATTATCTTAAAAATTATTTTTTTTGAAGTAAAATTTTTCAATACTGTTTCTATTAAACATAAACTCGATATTTTAATTAAAAATAATATCTCGAATGAACAGAGAAATAACAATTTGAAATCACGTCCGTCGAACAAAAATACATCAAAATTTGTCAATCCGTTTAAGTTGTTCTATGTTCATTAAGGTTACAAAACGGATATTTTAAATAATAATATACTCACTACAGGTTTATTTCTGCAATTAATATATTAATAAAGAAATTAATTGAGAAATTAATATAATATTTATTTAAAATACTTACATCTCATTGTTATTTGATTTTATATTCTTAATTGCGTTAATCAAAGCAGCCTGCAAATATATATTCAGTTAAATAATAAATTTATTCTAAAATATATAAATTGACTTCAAAATGCACCTAAATGTAAATAAATAAAAAATAAAGATTTTATAATTAATATTATTTAATTATGTTTAATATGTCAATTTTAAAGGCATTTAGTAGAGTATTTTAAAGCCCCGACGAAAAGAGTTTGAAACGTGTGTGTCTGTCTGTTGCTTCGTATCTTCTAAACGAATGGATCGGTTTCGATACATTGTTTTTATTTTGAAAACTGAAATCTGGATTCTGGATGGAGTATTCTTATTTTTAAAAATATCTTGACTTATTGTCATTTTAACAAAAAAAAAACCGACTTCAAATTGTAACTGTAAAACTACTGAACAGATTTTGATGAAATGGGACCACATGGAAAGTATCAGCTTTCAATTAAAAAAGCATCTTCGAAATTGGTTCACCCAGTCGAAAGTTCTGAGGTAACAAACTTAAAAAAAAACAGTCGAACTGAAAATCTTCTCCTTTCTTGAAGTCGGTTAAAAAATAATTTAATTTGTTAACACTTACCATAACATTTGCTTTTCTAAAACTGGTATATCGAATTCTTTCGTCTGTATCTCCATATCTAAAAAACAATTGCTCAAATTGAGTTTATTAATTACATTAATTAATTAAATTCTCATTAATTATATTCTTTTTAATTAGTTAAATTAATTAATTATAATAATTTTTATTCATATCGTGATATTTAACCAAAACATTACATTTAATGTTTTTTGACATTATTATTATCACAGTATTATATCAGTATGCTTGTTTTCAGTTTTATGGTTACAATTACCAAAAAAAAAAAAAAACATTATAGAATCATTAAAATATCTCTAGAAATAAAAAAATTTGTATTTTTAAGTTTTTCTTAGAAGAATACTATAATATATATCATAACATATCGTAGAATTGTTGAGATTTCAATTAATTAATCTATAATGAATTATTTATTAACAATATTAACAAACTTTAAATAACATATATACATTAAAAATATGTACTTAATATTAATAATGTTAATTATTAACATCTCACGTTATCCCAATATTTTCTATATTTCCATAAACATTGCCAGCACTTCTTTGAGGGTATTTTGCTGCGGATTTCAGCATTTTGAACGTGGGTTTTAATAACGTATGGCCTGGCAACACTCTTTCAGCCCGTGGTAAGTGCTCAGGATACCTTGGCGCACCCAATATGACCTCGTCGTCAAAGAGACTTCTCTGAAAATATTAATTAGATAAGTAAAAATGAATCACCGTAATGTATGTAAGTGCATAACTTCCGAATGACAGCACCAAATTGGATAATTCTTTTTTGTTGTATTTATTATTTTATGGATAAGGTTTTTATGAAAGAAATAATTAAGAAAGTTGCGCGAAGCATAAGTAGAACGAAAGTGACTCAACTCAAAATTCATGTAACACTCGATTTCACCATAAACTGACCTTATAAAGCATATTCTAAAACCATGTAAAAGTGACCCATATCTTAGTATAACAGGGGGCAGCGCATGCTTCGGTCTCTATATATTAAGATGTATTCAATACTAGAATTTTTTGAAGAGTTTAATGCTCATTTACCACAAATTACATTTTTTGGATTAGGTCACTTTCATTCTAAGGGTGCGATATATTAAGACATCAGCCATTGTACACGAATTCCCACTCGTACGAACTTTTAATGTACCAAGTTTAGTTGGACATGCCTTATCAATTATCGGGTTCGGGTTTTGCTTTTAAGCCCATTGGTTAATTAAGATTTATCATCATCAGGGTGGAATTAAATATTCGTCAGTTTTCAACATGTGTTAAAATTTAAAAAAATGTAACTAAAACTACTGAACAGATTTTAATAATAATGGGACACATGGAAGTACCAGCTTTTAAACAAAAGAACCATGGAAATCGGTTCACCCAGTCGAATGTTCTGAGGTACCAAATAAACAGCGTCGAATTGAGTACCGACTTTCAAAGTTGGTAAAAAAATGGATTCTGCTAATTTTAAAGTTCTGCCAAAGAACAATCTAGTGATAAAGAAGAAACGCGTAATTTATGAAGGAATATCCATTGAGTTTTTTATGTACAACATGCTATAAACCAGAGGTTCAAAAATCGTCTAACGCCCACTTTAAAAATCAGTTATTTTATATCATTTATTTTTTTTATTTATTTATCAGTTATTTTATTTTTATATCACCCCCCCAATTTTTTTCATCTTAAAAACATCAATAACAGACTTTTCTTACCAAAGAGAGCAATAATAATACAACTTTACAATACAAAGAGTTTCTTTTGTTGAAAATTAACCATTAATTTGTTTTAAAACTAATCTAATTTAAGGTGAATTTGATGATTTTGGTTAAAAATCATCAAATTGTATATCAAGTTCCAATTGACTTAAGAACCAATTTGAAGCTCCCGAATTTTCTTTGGGCCCCTTACCCTTTAGGCCTCCAGCCTCCAGCGCCCACAAGGGGGCGTTATCGCCCACTTTGGGAAATACTGCTATAAACAATAATATTATTATTTAGAGCAAGTTTTATGTGTAGCGTGTCGTTTTATATAATTTTCTGTGTATTTTCGAGATTTTATGTGTTAAATCGGTGAGGTTTTAAGCATAAACTGGTCGGCAATGTTTGTATCAGAAGGTTTTTTGTTGTAAAATTTTAACACTATTATATTGTTGTAAAAAAAAACAAATAATATGTAGTAAATAATAGTTTATCCCGAAAATACACAACTTTTACAGAAAATTATATAAAACAACGCGCTCGTTAAACCAATGGCGCCAAAAACACTCATAATTTGCGTGTACAACAGATTTATATTCCCTCAATAAACAATAGTAGATAATTATTAATTATTTTATACATTATTAACATTTATTTACAATAAAGTGAAGTCCCGTGTCCCCTAGTGGAGTATGGGGCAGATGAATTTCACATCTGTTTCAGTGATCCATTTTTTCTTTTAGGGGCAAGTAGGTGATCAGCCTTCTATGTCCCGCCAGACCGAGTTTTTTTTTATCTCCGCCGGGAATCGAACCTAGGACCACTAGACCAAGGTGGCGGTCAACATTCAACAGCTAAGTCAATTTTAAAGAATCAAATTAATACAAAAACCGATTCATAATGGCTTAGCCAATTTAATTTTTATTTACAATTATGTGACGTAATCTCCTGCGTGAGAACCCTGTTCAGCGGGCGACAGTTCTCTTAGAATTGTTGACTAAAATTAGAATCTATCTAGCATCGAGCTAGAATTAACACATATTAGGATATAGTTTATTAATTAAATTAGTTATATAAAATTTATATATAGAGGCCTCATGGCTAAGCGGTCTTATAAGCGTACCGCGAAGCCTGAGGTACCGGGTTCGATCCCCGGTCCCGAATACAATTTATCATTTATTTTGTATTTGTATTCGGTCTCTGGTAAGGCTGCCACTTGCCGGACGGGATGTCATAAGTGGTACGGAGGAGTGGTTGAATTTTTACAGGCTTGCCTGCAGAAATTCAACCAAACCTACAAAAATTGTGGGTTGCCTGGAAGATATCGCTGTTTAGCGATAAGGCCGCCCGTCGCACTCCAGTGCAACAAAGTGTGTAAAAAAAATAAATAAAAATCTTTGTAGTTTTTTTGTGACCTCCGGTGGTGCCCACATAATTATAACTTACTGAAATATTATTTAATATTATTGTTGAGAGATGAAAGTAAACAATTGCAACGCTGTCTTCCAAATGTTTTTAAAAATGATATAATATAATTAAAACACTTTATTAAATGGTTAAAATATATAAAAATGGATGTTGATTAAATCTATCACAATATAACTTATTAATGAAGTTGTTAAAAACTTACTCTGATTATATTTTCCAAATCAAATGTTTTATAGCCTTTTATTAATTCAAAATTCTGAAATAAGATTTATATCTAATTAACTATAGGTATTACGAACTAGCTAAGAGGTTCACGTGTAAGAGTATTCCTGGGTTCGAAGCCCGGGGCAATGAATATTTCGGTTGGGTAAGTTAGAACTCTTCAGTCCCAAAAGATGTAAAAGTGTATTTCTTTGTATAATTTCGAAGAGAAAATAATATATTTGGAAATATTTAGACATATATATTGTAAAGAAAATTACCACTAGCGTTGTCGCTTTTCTATAATTATAATTTTATTGATTATTTTAATTTTGCCGCCTTTGTTTGACTTCACAAGTGTAATTGTCAGTTGAATGAAAATGTTAAGTTAATTATTGAGAGTAAATGAGTGTTTAAAGATTATTTAGAATTTTTTAGAAATATCAAGATAAAAATATTAAATATCAATTTATACGGAATAAAGGCTTCTTACAGGTGAATTAGTAATATAAGTGATAAAAGTGGAAATACTACCTATTTACAAAGTTATGTTAATAAAAAAAAATTGTCTTACAGAAAGACGCAAATTTCGTCTTTATTTCACCCAATCATAGTGTGATATTATTATGGAAATACCTAGACATTATAAGCAGACAAGTGGTTTAATAAAGAATGACATATTACAATGTTTTTTTTATTACTAGCGACCCGCCCCGACTTTGCACGGGTATAAAACATAAAAAACCCTTCCTCTTTAATCACTCTATCTATTAAAACCACATCAAAATCCGTTGCGTAGTTTTAAAGATTTAAGCATACAAAGGGATATAGGGGAAGAAAAAGCGACTTTGTTTTATACTATGTAGTGATTTTGCTAATAATTTAATTAAGGCGTTTTAAAATTCAACACCTATTAAGTACAGTCAATCAGACTCAAAAAATTGTTCGCCCCATCCCCCAGGGGTTACGGGAGTAAACTTTTTAACCATTGTTGAAAAAGAGGGTGTAACGTGTGTGTGTTTGTCTGTTTCATCGCATCTCGTAAAGACCGGTTTTTTTGTTTGTTTGAGAGCCGGTTAAGGATGCAAAATAGACGTACAGACTCATAAAATGATAAATTTTGATTAAGACTCACCACCACTAAACAAAAAATAATCCAAACCATTTTATTAGTTTTCAACATAAAACCGTAAATCGTTAATTGTTAACTTTCAACGTTTGCAATAAAACTGGTTTTAAATTTTATACCATTAACCGGATTGAAAAGTGGTAGTTTATGATTTTTCGTACGACTCCAAATTTTGGTGTCTTCAAATGCGACTGTATGATTTTGTGTATGTTTGTTACGTAATGGAGAATGTTACTAAGTACGCAAAATCGCATGAAACTTTGTCACAGTAAAGCTTTTATGTATAAAATACACTTGTTTTTGTTTTATTCAAAAAGAGCAAGTAATTTTGATTTTACATGCATTTAAAGTTCGTTAGCTCGTGACGTCACAGGACACATTCGCTCTCTGTCTCTCTTCTCGAGCAGCGACGCGACGGACTGCGCGAGCTGTTGTAAAATGACGTCACGTCGTCCTACTTTTAAAATTCTGTATCTTTGTATCCAATTGACGTTGCAAAAAGTTTTTTCACACGATTTTTCCATTTCCAATAATAAAAATCAAAATGTGTTAACATTTTCCATTCAAGCGTAATTATAACCCCAAACGCAAAAAGAGGGGTGTGTTTATGGCATCTTAGCTTGTAAGCGAATGAACCGTTTATAATGCGGTTTATCAATTTGTAAGATGACGTCATCAGGATGGATCTTTGCTATAATTTATCATGATCTGTTACCATTTATGAGATGTAATGATTAAAAGAAGTTAGTTTAATATATTTTATTATCATAATGTTGCTTTTTATTTTAAACATATTAAATTACCTATTAATAATAATTAAAACTAAATCTTAATAGAAATATACAGATATACATATTTTAAAGACAAAGATAAACAAAAAAAACATTTAAATAAATAAATAAAAATAATATTAAAAATGCGAAATTATTTATCAACATGTCTGTTTGTTTGTCTTTTACGGCTTAACTACTGAACATATATTGAAACTTACTTTATATCGCGAAAGTCTTAAAATGGGGCAAAGTCATATATAAATACTAGTATTAAATACAATATCCTGTGTACAATGTATATAATATTATTGAACACGAAAGATTTCTTGTCCACGCTGTTTTAATTCCTATTTCCAATACATAAAGCCTATATTCTCATCCACTGGTATAATTGTTGATTTATTGTGCATGCTGTTTTAGCCTCTATTGCGATTATATAAAGCTTATTTTCCCATACATTAAGGTGCATATAAATATTAAAATCTTACTTTATACGAAATGCAAGCCGTGAAATTGCTTAAAGTTAACAACCTCAATGGTTGAGTGGTTGACGCGTCCGAGTGCTGTGTCGAAGGTGCTAAGTTCAAAATATGGGAAAAGCAAATTTTTGCAAGTAATATCCTGTTAATGTGCATAACTAACATTTAATCCTATTCGAATCCAAGACCGCAACGCAGATGCCATCACTCAGTTACCTTTACCAATTTGCCTTTCTTGATAAATAAGTATTCTCCGATTCGCATCATTACTTCCAAAGATTAGTTCAACCAAACAAACAAACATATTACTTTTAATTAAGTTGTATGTTTGTTCGAGTTAAGTATTGCAAATTAAAGATTATCTTGGTTTCCGATTATATAAATGTTACATGTATTTCAGATAACAATGCATTTAAATGCTAAAATATGATGGAGCCGGAAGGTGGCCATTGGAACTGTGTAGTAAAACATTACAACCCTGTCAAGTTTGGACTTGTTAGATTCGTCATGACAAGTACTTTGGTCCTGGAGAATATCCAAGGTCTGATGATGGAGCCGGAAGGTGGCCATTGGAACTGTGTAGTAAAACATTACAACCCTGTCAAGTTTGGGCTTGTTAGATTCATCATAACAAGTACTTTGGTCCTGGAGAATATCTAAGGTCTGATGATGGAGCCGGAAGCTGGGAATGGGATATATGTGAAACATTTCAATAGATACTTACAAGCCAATATAAAAGTGTTATATTATTTACTAGGAGGTCTCAACCTTGTTATAATTATGTAAAAGCTTAAAAGAAAATAAACGTTATTATATAATATAATATATTATATTAATAAAACTTGTCGCTTATGTCTTCAACATAAACTGATTTAAATGTTTGTATTGATGAAATTAACAATATTTCACACATTAAATCGCGATAATAAAACCTAAAACTACTTACAATTCCGCAGCGCTACGAAATCTTTTTATCTTATCATTAAAGATTAAGCTTAAATATGATATACTCTTTGGAATGTTCAATAATTCCTAAGATATTAAAACGCTAAATTCTTAGTAATGTAAACTATGTTCTAAACTCTGAACTTAACTAAGGCAATAATTTAGTTTAGTCATCTCAATTTCAAACGAATTTTATTCCTTCGAGCTAAAGCGAGAAAGTGACAGAGAGATTATCCAAAAAATTCATTTATTTCACGTAACGAGACAAAATTCTACGTCACAAACGCTCTGTCACTGTCTCGCACATGTAAACGCTATTGCGATGAACGAGACAAAACATTAAATTAAATCTTTGGATCTTAGTTCGGGCATTTGTAGAATATTGCTAGCAGAAAATGTTTAATCTAAGATTGAGTTACTTAATATACAGGCGGGCGTACTTTAGTAGCAAAACTACCAATGACATTGCCAGGTGGGTGATAATTAGCCACTACGTATATCTGACCCTCTTTTGTTTTTGCAAAACCAACTCCAACTTCCATGGTATCCTCCCAGACTACTTGAGAGAAGTGCCCGGAACCTAAATTATCTGGCTCCTTACCGAACTCATGGTTCTTAATCTCGCTGTACCATTTGTCAACTGGCTCCCTTCCAGTAAGAGTGAAGCCTGGATCAGATGACCAAGCGTAGAATATATTCTCTCCATATTCATGCTGATCTCTGTGTTGTACTCTTCCATTTTTCGCAATTACTTTCGCCCACTCTTCGGCGTATTTGCTCAACTTCTTGTTCAACACCAGTGGAGGAACTCGGTGCTTGCTTCTGTATTCATTGTGTGCTGTTAAGAAGTCTTCTTCAAACTTATCTGTTGCCAGCGTTGCCGATTTAAACTTAGTGACCAAATCATTTGCATAATCCGTGAGATTTTTGCTGGTTCGTTGTGGTGACTGGTTGTTGTTCGCTTCATTACCATCGTTGTATGTAGACTTGAATTGTCCAGCGCCAGGTGGTGGGACGTTCTTGACAAATTGTCCGCCATAGTTCCCTGGTGGACTGTAATTCGCTACAACGTATAGCTTACCAGACTTGCTCTTAGCTGACCCGATGCCGAGTTCTTCAGTATTCCTCCAGATTATTTGGGTAAAGTGGCCACAGTTTAGGACTGCTGGTTCTTTACCGAATGAGTAATCGTTGATTTCACTGTACCACCTATCCACACAATCTCTTGCTTTTATTTTGACATTAGCATCCGTCGACCAACCGCAATAGATGCTCTCGCCGAAGTCTGAGTTGAGGCTGTAGGCCATAGAGTCCCTTTTGGCCAACTCTTCAGCCCATTTCTGGCTTATCTTGCAAATCTCCTTGTTAAGAACTAAAGGAGGTGTCCCGTGCTCTCTTCTGTACTCATTGTGAACTTCTAGGGCTTCGGCCTCAAAATCGCTCGGTTTCGATTTGAAGAGTTTACTCTGAAATTAAAAGTTAACATTTTAAATCAGATTAACTAACAATTGGTTCATAAATTATACGAGTTAATATAGATATAAATATCGTCAGGTTTAAAACTAAAATACTGCATCAAAATGGGTCTATTCGTTTAGGGTTAACGATATTACACTACACGTCAAGTTTATAACACTCCTTTTTGCGTCGAAGGTTAAAATTAAGTATTTTAGTTCAAAGAAGATAACTTATTAATAATTATAGCAATACAACGCGGTAATGTAGCCAGTATTTTGGGTACGCACCCCAATTTTGATGAGCCTTTTGTATTTTTGTAAATATATTTAAGTACATTATTGTAAATATTTAATAAAGATTTTATTAATATATGCATAATTACTTATTAATAATATCGATGTTCGACGCAAAAACTACTTAATATAAACGAAACAACAATATTAATTTATATCACGTACAAGAAAATGTTTTTTTATTTTAACATTTTTAGTGCATTTAAAAGTCAATTTATAGTTTTTTAAATAAATTTCAAATTCACTTCTACTTATTAATCGTAAGACTTATCGCATAATCACAAGGTTTTGAGCGATAGTAAATTATGAATCAGAGCAGAACTAATTTTCTTCTAAAACATTGTACTTATATGAAATCTTGATATTTTAAAACATTTAATATTTTATAACCGCGTTAATTTCCTTGTAACGTGATCTTTATAGCCTACAGATATGTATTATGTACTTCGTTCATACTTTATATAATTTCTAAAATAAGAGCCTAAGTTACTCATTATTACATCAGCTATCTGCCAGTGAAAGTCCCGTCAAAATCGATCCAGCCGTTAATGGTAAAAAATGTTATATTGGTAAACATCCATATGAATTTAGTAAGAAGCGTTTATTTTAATATTACAAACAGACACTCCCAATTTTATTTATCTATGACAGCATTTAACCGACCCTCAAAAAAAGTATTTCTTTTTTAAAAAAAATGTAATTATTAAATTATTAATGTATATAAAAAATAAACTAAGTGTAATTTTTTAAAAAAGAGCTCACGTGTGCACACATTTTTGGAATTCTGTCAATTTAAATTACCGTCTCTGCGCCAAAAGGTCTCGGGTTCGATTCCCAGTAGGTGCATTTATTTGTGTGATGAGAACGAATGTTCCGAGTCTTGGTTGTATATACTTATATATGTATTTATTAAGGTACCCTCATTTCTGATTACCACAACCAGTCCTTCAGCTACCTACTTTGGGTTCTGAGCAATGCGAGTTATTAAAATATGAAAATCTCGTGTCACGCTGTTTATGTGACCCCTCCGAAACGGTGCGTCCAATTTTAATGAAATTTTCCATTTGTGGGTAGGTATGAAGTATTATTATATTTCTCATAATACCCTCAACCTTTTAAAGCTTTTATATACATATATTTACCATGTTTTAAATAGTTAACACAAATATCTTTACATTTATAAATTAACAGAAATGCGATAAAAAAACATTTTTACGATTTCATATCAAATATTGTTCGTTGGGTTTCCGGATTATTCTGTTATATCTCTATATACATAAAAATTAATCACCGAAATGTATGTGCGCGTTCCGAACGAAAGCACCAAATTGGATAATTCTTTTTTGATGTGTTATTATCTGGAGAAAGTTTGTATGTTAATAAATAATTAAGTTCCATGGAACATTGGAAAATTTAAGAAAACTTTTCCAATGTAATCATAGCGTTGACATAACTCAGTTTTGAATTATGCCAATTCGAATTGATTATAGTTAAGACAGGACAACGCATCTGGGAGCTTTCATCGAAGACGCTGCCTTGTCCCTTTGAGATATAACTAAATAATGCTTAACAGGATATTCCCCTTTTATATATGTACAAAAAAGTCCTTGATGGCATCTATCTATCTTTCAAGGATAGCTTACTAAACCCATTCTATCTTTTATTGGCGGTACAAAGTTAGCTAATATATAATATATATGTAAAGTGAATGTCCGTAAGCACTATTGGGGTATGGGGCAGACATTTCTGTATCAGTTTGCAGATAATATATACAGACAAGTAGGTGATCATTCTGTGTAACCGAAACATTCATTAGTCCTCCCGGGATTCGAACTCAGGACATCAGGCGCAACACGCGTAATAACGCGTAGATAAATTAGTTTATAAATTTTAAATAGTAAACTAATTTTTTTACAATTGAAAGGGCCTCGTAGTGGTTTGAACAATGTCCTCAATCACATCAAATTTGGGCTGCGTACCCAAAACACAGTGCGTTACAAAATTGTGAATGTGTAGATAAAATTTCAAGATCTATTTCGATTTAGTCAACATTATAAAACACTGCATCAAAATCAGCTCAGCAGTTAAGACGCCACAGACAGACCATATACACGTTAAACTAAACATTCATCTTTTTAACCGACTTTAAAAAATAGAAGTTAGTCAATTCGACTGTTTATTTTGTTTGATACTTTATAATTTTCGACTGGGTGAACCGATTTCAATGATTCTTTTTTATTTGAAAGCGCTTTCCATGTGGTCCCAAATCTCATCAAAATTAGTTCAGTAGTTTTAGAGTTACAATTTGAATTTGTCGGATTTTGTTAAAATGATTTCTTTGAGAGACAATGAATTCATAAGTTGATGACGTCACAAAAATGCGACTACTCTATAAAATGTCAAAAAGATAGATATATACCAAACGTATATATATGTATAAGGTTCTCTTTTTCGCCATCGGTTGAATATAAATGAATCTTATCTCCAACGAAACCATAATAAACTTCACCCCATTCGCAACATTCATAAATTGCTAGTGCCATCTCTTTCTATCTGCTTCAATAGAAAGAGACAACGCATCGGCGTCTTGTACATTGAGCGTTTTCATAGAATAGATATTAGCCTACGACGCAAATGCGGAAGTTGTCAATCCGTTTTAACCGACTTATAAGAAGATGAAGTTTTTCAATATTTAAAAATACATTTCTTGCCCTTTTATATTTCCTTATCGGGTTGCCTGGAACAAATCGCTGATAAGAGATAAGAGTTGCTTCAACACATAGTTTTAGAATTCTTATTCAGCCAACGAAGTGAAAATAAATTAATTTCACATGCATAAGTTAAATAATATGTTTTTCAATAAAAAATCAGACTTCAAATTGTAAGTACTGAACAGATTTTGATGAAATTTAAACGGGAATGGGAAGCTCCAGCTTTCAATGAAAACAATCATCAATCGAACCAACATAAAATACACTCGTCGAATTGAGTACCTTCTATTTTCTGAAGTCAGTTAAATTTTTCCCACGGGACTCGAACGGCCATTGAAGCCACCAAAGGCTGGTTAATTCGAAGTATTCCCACTAAGGCGATATTAATTAAGGATGAGGCGGAACGTGAATTGGCTTAATCTAGCTCAGGGGTTCCCAACCTTTTCTTGGTCAGGGACCACTTATAATATAGTTGTTTATTTTTATCATAAAAATAAACTGTCAATCAAGCTGAAATTTTAATAAAAAAACTCAATAAAAAATTACATAAAATAATTAATTAGTGAATAATAATTCACTATTAGCTTGCATCTTCACGAGTTTGGCTTCATAGGACTAATATTGTACTCAAAACGCAAATCATAACTTACTTTTAAGAGATTCATCGCCTTGTTTTTAATTACCAACAAAGCAGATAATTCTTTTTCACTAAAACCATAAAATAGCGCAAGGCGATTTCTCCAAGTATAAGAAATTGCTTTTTTACTAAAATTAAAATCATTCGCGGACCATATTTTGGCTTCTGCGGACCACTGGTGGTCCATGGACCACAGGTTGGGAACCATTGATCTAGCTGATTAGAGAAATAGTGACATTTGTGACCTATTTTGGGTTATTTACAGCATTTGTAACTCACAAACGGATGGAACTGTCTCTGTTTTTAACCGCCCTTAAAGAGGAGGCTCTGAATTCGACTATATTTTTTGTTTAACTTTGTTTTTAAATTTGTAAACAGACGGCTAAAAACGTTTTTTTTCCAGTCAGATTTCGAGGGGGAGGGGATGAAACCAAACTATCCCCCCTCTATACGTGCTTGATGATGAACGCCATCTGCACTCACGAATAAGTGTCACGTTCCACCTGAGCCGAGCCTGAGTGAGCGTAATAATTCAATTCAATTCATAAAAGTATGCAATTTTTCATCTACATATGTTTTCTTTTTTTATGTTTGTTACCTCAGAACTTTCGTTTGGATGAACTTTTTTCTTTAAAAGCTGGCGCTTCAAACTCCCATTTAAATTTCATCAAAATATGTTCTGTACTTTTAGTGTTACAATTTGTTGGTTTTTTATGTTATGTTGGACTTGTCTAATCCGTGAATAGCAGAATATTGAAAATATAGAAAAATTCACGAAAACGTGTGTATGAGGAAAATCCGTTTTCCAAAACATTTTCTATGGAATTAATTTTAGGTGAAGCATTATTCAGAGCTGTGAAATAAGAAATCTTCATGAATGCATTAATGGTATTTAAGAAACATCTTCAGGTCAGTTTTCATCATATCTCATAACAATTGGTTCATTGGTTTTTAGCTATAATGGCACAGACATATCACATTTATGTTCTTTGAGTCTGGAACTAAAATATCTTCTCTATAATCTATATAGATAAAATGGAGTGTCTGTTTGTAATATTAAAATAACCGCTTTTTACTAAATGCGGATGTTTAATTTGTTCATATACCAAAAAACACTTTTACAATTGATGGCTGGACCGATTTTGACGGGACTTTCACTGGCAGATAGCTGATGTAATAAGGAGTAACTTTATTTTGGAAATTAATATAAATAAATAATAAAAATAACTATTCCGCGCGGATGAAGTACAGTCTATTTTGCTGACGAAATTAACACGGGTGAAACCAAGGGGCACAACTATATAATTCACAGAAGCCAACACGTGTGAGATGTAAAAAGGGAAAAAAGGTTTCCCCTCTCGCAGAAACTTTTTATTTATTACTTCGCAAGTTGAATCATATTTCATAAGTACAAAGTTTAATATTAAATCTAAGTCGAAATTCAGTTATATTGTTGGAGGCATTGTAACCTTATTTTTTGCATGAAATGGTCAATTTTGACGCCCTTATTCTATGAAATTGAAAGCATTTGATGAAATTAATTTATAGAATAGTATTAATTTGTTATTATTGTAGTCCAAAACGGCCTTGTTTTTTGAAATATATAACAATTTATTTAAATATATCCAAAATTCAACAGTATGATTTTCATAAAATGCGTGACAACTGTTTTTTGAGGTCGTGGACTGGATTAGTTGAGTAAGTAAATAAAATGAAATATATGTTTTAATATCTATTAAATAGTGTTAAAGTCCATAGCGGCTTTTAAATTTTGAAATACTAATGAAATTTTTAGAAATAAAATCCCAATCATAACCATAAAATTACAAAAAACCACTCAGATTTAACTGACAATTTCTCTTTATCGCAATGGTATTTTTACGTAAAATTTATATCAAAATAATCATTAGTTTATAATTTAATTTTAGTAATAAAAGCTTAGTAGTTTTTTAATTTTAGTAATAAATTAATTAATTAACGAAATTACAAATGTAAAATCATTACGAGCGTGACAGTTTTGTTGTGTCAACGCAATTTTATAACTGTTAATCACCGACAAAAAAGAGGAGTGCTATCTGCGGATTTGACATCTCTCTGTCTGTCATCGCAGCCACTAAATTAATAAATAAAATTCTTGTGTTTAAAAGCTGACTGGACCGAGATGTTTTTTTAACTACAATTTACGAAATTTAGTTCATTTAAGAGATATTATTTTGTAATTAATTTAATTTGTTACAATAATATTAAACTGGATTCATTAAAAATCATCAATTATTCCAAAATACAATTTACATAATGACAATCAAATTTTTAAATAAGTTAATAATACAATAACTAAAGAAAGAACCATGTATCTTAACTCAAAATAACTTATTAACTATTAGTTAAATTTTCAAATACAAATTGAATCAAATTTCACCAGAATTTAACAAAAATATTCAATCATTTTATTTGTTGTATTGTGTTCTCTGTGTTTTAAATGTCAAAAAATTAAATTATATAAATTATAAAAATAATGTTAACAAATAAGAGTTATTTACACCATAACTCAACGGATGAACCGATTTGGGTGATCTTTTGTTGGGTTCGTATAATCCAAGTACTATTAAAAATATAAAATTCACATTAAGTTATAAAGAAATCGTTTCCCCATACATTTTCTATGGAATTCGCGGGGCCTCTTGTAAGCTAATAATTACCTAATTATTATTTTATTATTATTAATGAGAATTACTTGCCATTTTGAGATTTTAAAATCCTTAACACAAACATGACCCAACACTACGAAGTCCGCGTTTTGAAGTGAGTTATTAAATTGAACGTTATCAATCTTTCGTCCCTGTCTATCCTCATACGCGGGAAAGAGATGGTCTAACAATGGCCGCTAGCGTTATCTTCATATCTTGTTATTCGAGGGAATTATCATGAAATAATCTTTAATTCTTTTGAATTTTATATCTATATATAATAAAATTAATAAGATAAGGAAAACTACAAAATATACTATATGTATAAAAATCAATTGCTGTTCGTTTGTCTCGCTGAAACTCGAAAACGGCTGGGCCGATTTAGATGATTTTGGCAAGGTTTAAATGGTGAGAAAATATGGGAAAATTGTGAGGAAGATAGTAAAAATTTAATTTTTCCATATAAACTGTTCTACCTACTTTCCTAAAATATTTGAAAATAAACGATTTGAAAATAAAATAAATAAGATACGCACTTTAGAATTAGCGATAGCGGGTTTAAATATTTTTAAACGTCAGTTAATATTATAAATTAAAATGTAAAAATTTACACAAAAAATACTGACTTCAAATTGTAACTCTAAAAGTACTGAACAGATTTCGATGAAATTTAAATGGGACCATACGGGACGCACCAGCTTTCAAACAAAAAGAATCATCGAAGTCGAAAGCCCGTAATATGTGCTAATCTGAGGAAATTTATTGTTTGTTTATATGCATTAATCTCATGAGCAAACTTGTTTGAATTGAATTTCTTATGTTGGTTAGTCTATTTATCGCTAGATAGAGACGTATTATGACTAATAAAAGTGGAGTAAATTAAAAATTTTGCAAATCGGAAAAACTATTCCTTATATATGGGTAAAATAAGTGGGTACATTTTTGATATAACAACCATTTACACAATGCAATTACAAAACCAAATGTGTATGTGTGTAATGCAATTACCACCCCTAGTGGGGTATGGGGCAGTTGGATTTCACATTTGTTTAACGGATCGATTTTTCTTTAAAGGCAAGGTTTGTATGCCCTGCCAGACAGTGTTTTTATCTCCACCGGGAATTGAACCCAGGACTTCCCGGTTGTAAGCACTTACCACTAGGCCGAGGAGGCGGTCAATTAAAATTACAAGACATACAGCAATTTTTTCTTAGAAGACATTCGTTATAATTATTATTTATTTAAATTCTTGTAACTTCTTAGTTAAATAAATATAAGGACTTACCTAGTGTTAGTAAAAAAGTTTTTTTAAACAAATGCTACTAAGATATGGGATGGAATAATTCTGAAATAAACATTATGATTATTTTTTAAGTAAAATTGTGAAACTACTTTCGACTTTGATTTTGAGATGTTTTCAAAACCGCTTCCGCTACCTCTCTTCAACGTTTCAAAGTGCTGAACTCATGGCTGCACAACCCACAATTGTCCGTGGTCTATCATTTTTTGTGACTTTCATATTTTATTGCCTTTGTCACAATGGTGCCTAATTGGTGCGTCATGATACGTGCATTTTTCGAAAAAATTCACACGTTTTTGTATAACAATTGAATTAATTAGGTCACTACATATTATAAAACAGCGTCGGTCTGTTAGCGATAAACTTAAAACTACTGAATGGATTTTCATGTGAATGATAGAAATAGACAGAATGATTCATGAGGAAGGTTTAGGTATATAATTTGTCAAGGTTTTGTGTAAATTGGTTGAAATATGATGATAATTGAAAGTGTCGGAAGAGTCAAGCCAATTGGGAGCTTTCATCGAAGACGCTGCCTAATCCCTTTGAGATATAAGAAAACAATGCATTGTGGGATATTCCTCTTTTATAGATGTACAAAAAAGTCCTTGGTGGTATATAATTCGCACCCTAGTAATATAAGCGTATAAAACAAAAAAGTAGTTTTTTGGGAAATCGCGTTAAAGATTCTGGATTTCTACATTCCACCTTACTTTTTCAATAAAATGCTTATTATTAAGTTATAAATGTGAATTTTTTTAATTCTTTGATAACTACACTGTTAGTGCCATGAATAAAAAGGAATGCCTTTATCATTTAAAACAGTGTTTTTCAACCTTTTTCATTTTGCGACCCCCCCTGGTATGAAAAAATATTTCGCGACCCCCCAACCCTTCGCTTTGCTACTTCGTTACAGTGTTACAAAATATATTCATTATATAAGTATATAAAAACAAATTATTTTACAACTACATACATCAAATTTTTGTTAATTTGTTTATATTAACATACAAATGTTTATGAATATATCCTTTTATTAAAATTCTCTTACTTAATAAATCAATATTTTTAATCTTCATTGTTTTTTTACTAAAGTTCTATCGACCTCTGGTGACCCCCCTACAGAAGCTTTAGCAGAAGACCCTCAGGTTGAAAAACACTGATTTAAAATAACACTATACAAATTTTGACTTGAGTCCTTATATTACTAAAGGTGCGATATGTACCTTTCAAGGATAGATTACTAAACCCATCCTATCTTTTATTGACGGTACAAAGTTTGACGGCTGGTTATAATATAAAATTTATAAAATTTATCAGTACATACATTAGGCGAGACGTCACAAGACAATGTAAAAATCCTCTGACATCGAATTCATATAAAAATTGATAAACTGATCGTCATAAGTTATAGCATAGATATTGGGGCAACTCTGATCCCAAAGTAGCTGAAGCACTTGTGTTATGGTAATCAGAAAGGAGGGTACCACAATAAATAAGTTTATAAACAACCAAAGATTCGTGCTTGCAGTATTATGTACTATGTTTGTTATTTATGAATCTTAATGTCATTTTCATTCATTTTGAACTATCCTGTCGGAGGTGCGGGACATCGGGATGACGTGGAGCGAGGCCAAACGCGTGGCACAGGACAGGAAGAGATGGCGGAGCACAATGGACGTCCTTTGCCCCGCTTAGGGGTCATAGGACTTAATAAAATAAAATGTCATTTTCAAAATTAGATTTGCCTTTGGTATGTCATTGAAATGCAATACGATTTAAAATGTGATTTGAATTAAATGTTATTATTTTGATATAAAGTTTTAATATAACAGTGTTTCATACAATAAATGCACCTACCGGGATTCGAACCTGGGACCTTTTGATGCAGAAGGCAGGAGCACTACCAATTGCGCCAGTCTATACTAATATTATAAAGCTGAAAGAGTTTGTTTGTACGCGCTAATCTCAGGAACTACTGGTTCGAATTGAATAATTCCTTTGTGTTGGATAGTCCATTTATCGAGAAAGGCTTTAGGCTATATAACATCACGCTGCGACCAATAGGAGCGAAGCATCAGTGAAAAATGTTGCAAAAATGGGGAAAATTATCCATATTTTGGGCTTCCGTTGCGTGCGCTGCGTAAACGGTTCAAGTTACCCAAAAAATATGTATGAAAGAATTATTACTCTTTAAATGATCTAAAAAAATGTCTGCGACAGTATATGTCTATCTTTTAAGATTGACTCATTATAACCTTTTTTATGGTGAGTTCGGGTTGCGGAGAAAATCAGTTAGTTCTTCTGTCACAAGACAATAAAACTAAAAATATCATTTACGCAGAAGTAATTTAAAATATATTCTTTTAAAAACTTTTTAATCGCAATCATAATAACGCGGATGAAGTCGCGGGCAACAGCTTGTCGTTAATAATCGTTAACACCAACCACTTAAAACTTTATCCTTTTGTGTCGAGTTAAATACTTACAATCTTAGAGCATCCATGAAATATACAAGGTATCTTCATGATAAAAATATTCACAAATTAATATAAACACTTATAATTGTACAATTTCTAATATAATATAATTTTTAATACAAAATTATACACAGAAAGGTGTGAACATGAATTACATCTTAAACGCGAAGTCTGAGTGAGAGATATGGATTGTTTGACCTAAAATTTTTATCAGAGCACTACGTAATGTTTACGGAAGTATATATATGTTTATATATAATATCAACAGATTATATATACATCTATATACTATCTAGATGTAAAACAGAGCGTATTTACAACATCACTACATAGTATAAAACAAAATCGCTTTCTCTGTCCCTATACCCCTTTGTAAGCTTAAATATTTAAAACTACGCAACGGATTTTTAAAAAACTATTTACTGAATTTTAAGACAATAATTGTAACTATTAGTGAGAAAAGTTCCATAGGAACAATTGTTAATGTTTAGTCTTTCTTATTTAATGCTTATTTATAACTAGTTGTAACAATTGTATCTGTTTTTTCTCCGCAATAAAATAAAATAAGTTAATTTTATTAACTTATATAGCACATCTCTGTATTCATTCGACTATCAACGTCATGGTGTGTACAGAAACAATTTCGAAAAGGTCACAACTTCCTTGTGTCTGTTGTGAGATGTGCCTTTTTCGAACTTATTGAATTATATGTAAAAAAAGTGAAGTCCCGTGTGGGGAAGTGGGGTAAGGGGCAGATGCATTTCACATCTGTTTCATTGATCGATTTTTTCTTTAGGGGCAAGTAGGTGATCAGCCTTCTATGCCCTGCCAGACAGTTTTTTTTATCTCTACCGGGAATCGAACCCAGGACCTCGGTTGTAACGCTTATGCGCTTACCACTAGACCAAGGAGGTGGTCAATTATATGTTGTATAATAGAATATGTTAATACGACCGTGAAACCAAAATATGTCTGTCACTGTCATGTTTAATTTTAGCAATATGTTTGATTTTAGATGCCTAAAATAAAAGTTACACAAGTTTCTAATGTTTCTTTGCTTAATTTATTGTACACAATTACTGTTAATTCCAAAAATGGCACATCTCACAAATATATCTAATAATACATATATATTAATTTAAAAATAAAAATTTCTAGTCATTTTTGAAAGCATATTAACACCAAAATGTAACTCGATCTACATTTAGATTAAAACAATGGTTTGGAAAATATTTAGTTTTTTTCAATTCCTGAACGTTTTTAATTTACAGTTATGTGCCCTTTTCGAAATTGCATATTAATTTATATAAGTGGGACCACTTCGACGAGTTACCCTATCGTTTGACACCTCGGAAAAAAACACGTCGAATTGATAACCTCCTTTTTGATTTTTTGAAGGTTGGTTAATAAAGGAATGAAATTATAAATTGAAGATGAATCTAAGGTAAATTGGTCCACAGACATCTGTTTTATTAAATTTAAGTGGAACCCAATATCCAGATAATTCCAATGATAAAATACAGATCATAAAAATGAAAACTTTATCATCCATCACAACGACGCATTCTTTGGTATATTGTATTGTTACATAATAAATTGAATGTGGGAGGCATTCCTTGAAAATATATTTTCAGCGGAAAATTAGATAATTATTTTATATGAAAAAACAGTGAGTTTCTCATGGCAGTAATTATTCTTATAATGATAGAAGTATTCAATTGTGTATATAAAATCTTATTTAAGTATTGTTCGTGAAGAGATAGTTAATAGTTTATTGGGGAAATAAAGATAGAGCCTATCTATCCGGGTTAACGCTCAACGCTATAAATCTCCGAAGGTAATTTCCGAATTGCAATAACGAATCGTATTGTACCACTCAGTGCCGGAATGTACCACTTTTATCTATGCAAATGTATACACAATCTCTTAATAATAAAATACTTAATGATACAAAGTTTATTTAATAGAATCAAGCGAAATTTAAGTTTATCACATATAAAAGTCGTCCGTTGCGTCAGTCGGTCTATAATAGCGATTAACTTGAAAATTACTGAACGTATTAATATTGAGTTTCATCAATAGATACAATGATTTATAAGGAAGATTTTGGTATATAATTTGTCTAGGTTTTGTGTAAATTGATTGAAATATAATGATAATTGGAAGTGTCGGAAAAGTCAAGCCTTTTGGGAGCTTTCATCGAAGACGCTGCCTGATCCCTTTGAGATATAACAAAACAATGCATTGTGGGATATTCCTTTTTTATAGATGTACAAAAAAGTCCTTGATGGCATATATGTACCTTTCAAGGATAGCTTACTAAAACCATTCTAACCTCTAAAAAAATTGTCACATACAATGCGTTAATTGGAACTTATTACGGAAACCAGTTAGTTAAAAATGAGGATTAACTCGTCCACTCGTTTATGAACTAAGAAGCTATAAGCAAACACACAGACATTTATTTTTCATTTGGAAAACTGTAACAAGAGTTAAAATAAAAACATGTGTGCAATTCACACGTTGTCAAAATCGAAATTTTTAAGTAACAAATGAATTTATTCATTTCAAAAAATTTGGAAAATCTTAAACCGTTCACACATTTGAATAATCGAATTTACAATACTCCTTTTGGACTTAGACTTAATCTTACAAGTTTTATAACATTCCCCTTTTCGAGGCGGTTAAGATCGTTTAATACTTGACCAATAGATGCCGCCCAGTGATTGTCGAAAAAAGCTCTGATAAAGGCAGTTACATTTAATGAAAGTTTGGTTAATTGAATTAAATTCAGTCTTAAAATCTGACAATTTCACTATTCTTAGTTATTTAGATTAATTTCTAACACCCGATTAAACAGGTGTGTTAACGTGTTTGTCTGACGTCATATGTATATGAATAGACTGAAAGTGATGCGGTTTTTGAAGCTGATCGAGATGGATGTTAAATATAATTTATTATCTGTTTTTATTTACGAGATCTCTTTATTTGAATTATTTCTGTCACTCTGTCTGTTGTGATTTCATGCCAAAACTACTAAACTGATTTAAATGAGATTTGGTACATAGGATACTTTTTAATGCAAAGAAAGGGTTGTAAGAGTTTGAAATGGGGATGAAAAGTTGCATGGAAGTATCGTCATTTTTAGAGCTAAAAGCTTTTAGGCTATATAACATCAGGCGGGTGAAACCAAGGGACACGGCTAGTATGTTATATAAAAATTTCGCATATTTATAAAAAAATGCTTTTCCAGTTAATAGTTTCCAGAAACAATTTTCCTTTTTTGCAACATTTTTCATTGATGCGCCACTCCCATTAGTTGTAGCGTGATGTTATTTTTAATGCGAAAAAAGGGTTGTAAGGGGTTGAAAGGGGGGAATGAACCATGCCCGCTGTTTATATTAACAGTGTGTGTCAATCTTCGCTCCAGCCTCCAGGTCCAGAGTGGAAGTCGCAGTGGCTTCAAGCTAAACCGGCTAGCAAGTGCACCTGTTAACAAGTTTTAAGACGAAACCCGACTCGAGCGTTTATGACATCAGCTGACTGAATTAATCTATATATATTACGGCGCATAGCACAGAATAGTGGAATACTCAGAATCATTAGATTGACGTTGACAGACGGCATAATGTCAATCTGGCGGAGCGTCATGGTGATGGAGGCGAAGCGGCTTTTTCGAAATGGACATGCGGGCGCACCACATATATGACGAATCGCTTTTATTACTGCGGCAGTATAATTTATAATAGACTTTTGCTGTAATTAGTTATTAATTAGCCCGTGTGAACAACTGTTTTATTGTGATTGCAAGATTAGAATTTAAGTTCTAGAGAAGAAGCCATCTTTTATTGTTCTGGTCTCCCAGACGCCCACGATTGCTATGATCAAATCTGTTAAAGGCCTTCCTGTTCTAACATATATATTATAAGGTACAGCTCCAAAGATAAAGGAATCCAGAAATAAAAGCCAAAATTACTTGATGTTACAATGCGGCGTATAATAATTAAATCTTTTGCACCTTTTCAGCTCACTCACACAAAATGGCGCCTCTGCCAATCGTTTTTCATTTGTTACATTGTTTTTGGCAATACACACATGATCAATAGACTGTTTTAATAAAAGTTTTATAAAGAACTAAATCTTATAATTATGTTTATATACCTTTTATAATTATATTACAATTTATTAATAATTTACTATTTACCTTACGTTCTCAATTAACAGAATTAAATATATAAAGTCTAATCGCATATATGCTGTTTTGAAGACATGTCAAAATGTCTCATTGTTATTATTTTTCTTAATTTGATCAAATGAGTAAAGCCCGTATTCCGATTACTTATTATAAAATCTGTAATTTATTAATTAACTACAATTAGCGATACAATAATAACTACAGGCTTACAATATATATAATAAATTTTCAATATTCGTTCATAATAGCCTTAAAAAAATTATCTCTTAAGAGGATTTTTGAAAAAGAAAATGCCGCCGAAACTCGGTATCAGGAAATTGAATCGATACTTCATTAGCAATATCTATAATGGTGTCTCGGAGTGAGATCTATTTATTAACCGACTTCAAAAAGTGTAGGTACTCAATTCGACACTTTTAAATGTTTGTTACCTCAGAATTTTCGACTGTATGAACCGATTTCGATGATTTTTTGTTTTAAACTGGTGCTTTCCGTATGATAAACTTAATCAAATCTGTTCAGTACCTAGTTTTGGAGTACAATTTGAAGTCGGTTTTTTTTATATTTTGAACCGACTCAGAAAAGGTGTAACGCTGATACAATTGACTAACAATTTTTATTAATCGTAATATTAATACGCGAAGTAAAACTTTGTACCCCTTTTAACGAAAATTGCGCAAACGGCTGATCGTGGAATTTGCCACAGTTTATATGGAGAAGTGCATAAAGCTATTTTTTATATGAAATGCATTAGAAATACATTTACGATATAAACATTACGCACACTACTGCTTGGATGACACAGCATACACACATACCTGACTTACTCTTGAATTGAGGTCGAATTTCGACCAATGGACGACCCCTAGTTTAGTTTAAAACACTACCGTCATGTTAATTATTACAAATAAAAACAGACACTTCACTATCATCTTAAGAGGATAGTGAAGTGTTGAATTTTAAAAATGCTATCTCTTTCATACCACTGCCTCACTCCGGGCGTGCGATAGAGAGAGTTGCAAATCTTACAGACATTCCTACATTTCCTTTTGAAATAGTTTATGGCGATAACGTTTTCACCCCCCTAAACATTTACGAAATGAGACAATTTCGGTCTCTTTAGATTCAGTACACCTTAATCTAGGTCTGTAAGTTTTTCTTTTTTAGTAATTCAGTTTAGTTTAATTTATAAATATAAAAACTCTTGAGGAAGATTTTAAGTCAAAAATAATATTTAGATGCTAATAACTTCTATCATACGCAATATTTGTTTAAAATAAAAACGTACGAACCTAGTTTTTCATTATATCTACATTTCCAAAAATTATGAAAATTAGACTATGTATATGAGGGGAAAAACGTTATCGCTTTTTGTATGAAAATGCTTAACAATCCTCTTAAATGGATGAACAAAAAATCTCCGCACCACCCAAAAAGACACTTAATTTTTAAAATCCTTTCGCTGGAAATCTAGACTGAATGACTGTAATATTGTATACGTCCAATAACAACACATACACGTTTCCATTGAACGGATGCATCAATTTCGATATAAAAGATATTAGTTGGCTTTCAATAAAACATCTATAAATAGGTCAAACATTTCCTTTCACTCGTTCGATACAACTCAACTGTGATGTCATTCATGTCTCGTGGGTTTATAACCTCTGACGCGAAGTGGTATGTTATAAAATTAAATAGATTTATTAACCGACCTCAAAAAAGGAAGTTCTCAATTCGATTGTTTTTTAAATGTTTGAACTTTCGACTGGGTGAACCGATTTTGATGATTCTTTTTTTAATTGAAAGCTGCTTAAAGTGTGGTCCCATTTAATCAAAATCTGTTCAGTAGTTTTAGAATTTGACGACCGATTGGCGCAATTGGTAGTGCTCCTGCCTTTTGCATCGAAAGGTCTCGGGTTCGAATCCCGGTGCATTTATTTGTGTGATGATCACAAATGTTTGTTTCCGAGTCTTGGTTGTTTATATATGTATTTATTGTGGTACCCTCGTTGTTTCTGATTACCATTACACAAGTGCTTCAGCTACTTCCTTTGGGATCAGATAAATGTATGTGAGTTGTCAAAAAAAGAGTTACCATTTGAAGTCGATTTTTTTTGTTAAAGTTTTTCTTTCGGATTGGAGGGAGGAGGCTTACGAGAAGTGGTCTACCGCTCATGGAGACCCTCAACGCCTGTTGGGCAACGGGAGAGAAAGAGAGCTATGCTCTCTTGAAGGTCTAAGTCGTAATGGTTCAGGCTATGAGGGCAGGTGGGTCCACAGAGTGATGATGCGGTTATATTCGGGCAAAAGCTTAAGTTCTTAGCTTCAGTTTATATTTTATTATTTATATTGACTAGCTGTGACCCTTGGTTTCACCCGCGTTAATTTTGTCTTAACGTGATGTTATATAGCCTAATAATCTGCCAGTGAATCGCCCATAGAAAATGATATTTTTGTATATATGTATGTACCGTATAAACAGGTAAAGAAAATCATACTAGTTGTCGCTTTTCTATAATTATAATTTTATTGATTAATTTGATTTTGTTTGACAGCGACTTCACAACTGTCACTGTCAGTTGAATGAAAATGTTAAGTCAGGTTAATTATTGAGAGTAAATGAGTGTTTAAAGATTATTTAGAATTATTTAAAAATATCAAGATAAAAATATCAAATATCAATTTATATGGAATAAAGGCTTTAAATGTTGTTTTTTGTCTTACATAAAAACGCAATTTTATCTTTATTTCACCCATCAGTGTGATATTATTATATACATCCATATGCATTTGGTAAAAAGCGGTTATTTTAATATTACAAACAGACACAATTCATAATTCTGTATAGATATTTACAATAATGTACTTAATTATATTTACAAAGATACCAAAGGCTACAAAGCCGTTGGGGTGCGTACCCAAAATACTAGCTACATTACCGCGTTGTATTGTTGTATTGTATTCTGTATAGGTTAATGTCCGAAGTTTATCAAAGTCATAACACCCCTTTTTGCGTTGGAGGTTAACAATACAGAAATTAATGGTTCAGAGGCGGGCCCTGTTCTATCAATGTCACAAACTTTTTGCGAAGTAATCGCGTTGGTACAACGAATTCGCAAAAATAAGCTTTATAATTATAGCAATTGGTATTAAAATCCCTTGAGAATGTTAATTAGGTCGCAAATTTACATATTCGCGTTAGCTCTGTTCGTAGAAACTACATTATGTTAAAATAATCAAAGCTTTCCACGTACGAATATCTAACGGTAAAAAAACTATTTTATTAAAAATCTGGAGTTTGAACCCTCGTATATCGGGAACTAATGATTGGAATTGAGAAATTCTTTTTGTTTCGGATAGACAATTTATTGAGAAAGGCTATGAGATATTTAACATCATGCTACGACTGATGAGAGCGGAGCAGGAATGAAAAATGTTGCAAAAATCTATATATGAAAATAAAAATGAACACGAATTGGATAATTCTTTTGTTGTGTTTGTTATTATCTGGAGAAGGTTTCTATGAAAGAAAGAATTAAGAAAGTTGCACGGAACATTAGAAAATTTAAGAAAACTTTTCGTATGTAATCTTATAGCGTTTGACATCTGTTTTTAATTATGCCAATCCGAATTGATTATAGTTAAGACAGGACAACATATCTGGGAGCTTTCATCGAAGACACTGCCCGATCCCTTTGAGATATAACAAAACAATGCCAGGATATTCCTCTTTTATAGATATACAAAAAGTCCTTAATGGCTTATATGTACCTTTCAAGAATAGCTTACTAAACCCATTCTATCTCTTATTGGCGGTACAAAGTTCGCCGGGTCAGCTAGTGGATAATTGATCTAAGACAGACACCATGTATACCCATTTTCGCAACATTTTTCATTCCTGCTCCGCTCCCATAAGTCGTAGCGTAATGTTATTTATTCCATAGCCTTCCTTAATAAATGTACTATCCGACACAAAAAGAATTTCTCAATTCTAACCACTAGTTTCCGAGATTTCCGCGTTGAAACAAACACTCCAGCTTTATAAGTACTTGGACAAAGCGTAGAAGCACTTAGCAAATCCTTTACGAGTTATATGACAAGGGTTTTGTATCATTCACCTCATTCGGATTCAGTGGCGTAGCCATAACATCTGGGGCCCGTGGCAAATTCTTTAGATCCTATCAGTAAAATCCGTCACGTTGTACTTAGTTTCATTTTAATAAACCTAATCCCCACGCTAGCCCAATGCTTTTAAAAAATTGTACTTTTCAAGTAAAATAAAATACTCAGATACAATGTTAAAAAATATTTCTGAGCTCACAGCCTCTTGGGCCGGAGCCCTCTTGGGCAGAGGCCCTCTTGGGCAGGATCCTCTTGGAACGGGGCCCTCTTGAGTTGGGGGCCCGTGGCATTTGGCCAACCCTGCCACCCACGCCACTGTTCGGATTAAACATTCTTTGAATTAAAATACATTTATTTAATCCGTACCAATATTACAAATGCGAGTGGATTACGCTTATACGCCACCGCTGAGAGATTTTGATGAAATAATTTATTTATTTAAAAGACATACAACAGAAAAAGGTTACAAAAATACAGAATATAAAATTAAAAACCTAATTCCAAAAATGCGTACACAAAGAAACGGTACATGACATAAATTAAAACCAACGAAAAACTTTTACAATACATTATAAGTAACTAGCGACCCGCCCCGGCTTTGCACGGGTGTATAACATATATAAACCTTCCTCTTCAATCATTCTATCTTTTAAAAAAAACCGCATCAAAATCCGTTGCGTAGTTTTAAAGATTAAAGCATTGATATAGGGAAAGAAAAAGCGATTTTGTTTTATACTATGTAGTGATAAGTATTGTACATGAAAATTATATTATTAAACTTTATTAAATATTTACAACAATGTTATTAAATATATTAACAAAAACGAAGCTAACGAAGGCGATGGGGTGCGTACCCAAAATACTGGCTACCAGCGTTGTATCGCTATACCACAATTATTACATATTAAAATAAAATCGCCACCTCCTTTGTCTAGTGGTAAGCGCGTAAGCGTTACAACCGGGAGGTCCTGGGTTCGAGTCTGGAGATAAAAAACTCGGTCTGGCAGGGCATAGAAGGCTGATCACCTACTTGCCCCTAAAGAAAAATCGATCAGTGAAACAGATGAGAAATGCATCTGCCCCATACCCCACTAGGGGACGCGGGACTTGGAATGAAACAAATGGACTAAGAAAGCAGTTCTCATCTTATGAATGAACTAGCTGTGCCCCTTGGTTTCACCCGCGTTAAGTTCATCGTAACGTGATGATAGCCTAAAAGCTTTAAGCTCTAAAAACGACGATACTTCCATATAACTTTTATCCCCCATTTCAACCCCTTACAACCCTTTTCTCGCATTATAAAGCCTATGTACTTTCTCCGGCTCTAGACTATCTGTGTACAAAATTTCATTTAAATCGGTTCAGTAGTTTTGGCGTGAAAACGTGACAGACAGAGTTACTTTCGCATTTATAATATTAGTAAGTATAAACACATTATAGCTCAGATTCGTAGCGTTCAGCTTTCTTTATTTACTAGCTGGTGCATGCGACTTCGTCTGAGCTGAATTAGCACTTCGAATAACTTATTTTCTTCTCCAAGGCCCTATCTTAATACCAAAATTTATCGAAAGTGACTCTGCGGTTTAGTCGTAAAGACGTAACAGACAGAGAGAGTTACTTTGAGAGTCCCTTGGACTCTAAAAAATTTAAAAGAGATTGATAAATTTTGCTCATCACAATAGCTCGCAGATGCCAGATTTTCTTTCTCTACTTTCTTGACACTCATCGTTATATTTTTGACAATTTACACAATATCTTTATAAATTATAGCCTATGTGTTATTCTGATGTATGAGCTATATTATTGTGAAGTTTCGTTAAAATACATTCAGTAGTTTTTGCGTGAAAGTGTAACAAACATCCCTACATCCATATATACAAAATTTCGAATTTATAATATTAGTAAGGATTATTCAGTTGACGATCTATAATACTGTAAAGTTTCATTAAAATCCATTCAGTAGTTTTTGTGAAAAAAAATTTAGGGTTCACCCATAGGTATATGCACACTTTAATGCACTTACAACATGCAAAAAACCCTCAACAGAAAGACAACACAAAAACGAGCGTACCTCTCTCTAAAAGGCCGCCAACGCACCCGTGGCCCAACAGGCGTTGAAGGTGTCCATGGACGGTGGATTGCTTCTCGTATGCCTCCTGCCCCTTTGTCTCAGTCAAAGTCAAAATTGAAATCATATTTGATCATTTTGAATCGTCAATTTTTTTAATATTATTTAGATTATAAAAATAATTATTCTAAAAATTACAATATTTGGTTTTATTAAGAGTTAGAGCAAGTTCATTCCCAAGCTTTTTTATCATCTAAATAATCCGTTATTGTATAGTAAGCTTTTTTAAAGTTAATTTATTCATTGAAAATTCCTCCCATCTTATAAAAAAAGTATATACAACGAGACCACGTCAGAACACGTCAAAAGACCTGCTTTAGTAAAATAAATCAAAAATCAAAACTGCATTATTCAATTCGTTTAGGTGGTACGATGCAAACACACAGACACGTGTAACGTCTCTGTTTGCGTCAGGAGGGGGAGGGGGGGTACTTGTGGGTTAATAAAAACGGACACAGAAATATATCTGCCACTTAGCGTTGCGTAGTTTCCTTTGGGGGCGGCTTAAAAATAGATATTACTGCAATTAATTTCTCGGAGTGATAGAGCCTCCATTCCGATTGAAACTTAATACGTGTAATACATTGCTGGCTTAATATTGTGAAAAGGCAACATTCGGCCTCTAATAAGAGGCCGAATGTTGCCTTTTAGGTTATATAATATTACGATGGAGTTAACGCGGGTGAAACCGGGGCACAGCTAGTAATTAACAAATTGTAAAATTTGTTTTAAATATACGCGCATAATCCAATCAGGGTTTTCTTTGAATCTTGCTACTAATATATTTCATTGTTCGCGTGAAATACATTACTATAATTGGTTTTGAAGTTTCTAACTAAACATCAAACAAAAAAGAATCATTCAGTTTCACAATCGCTTAGCAAAAAAATACATCTCATTCGGAACTTACTTCTTTGAAATCAGTTGAAAAAAGATGGAAGATATCTATGCTCCGCGGTTTTATTCGCATCAGTTTTGCCGTAACTAAAGAAATACAAAAAAATACGTACGATTTTTTTGGGTCGGGTTCAAAATACAATACAATAATTTAGTGTTAAAATATTAACAAAAACCGACTTCAAATTGTAACTCCAAAATGAATGAACAGAATTTGATGAAATTAAAAAGGGATTATACAGCTTTCAAACAAAAAATATTCATCGAAATCAGTTCACCTAGTCGAAAATTCAGAGGTAACTAAAAAACAGCGTCGAGTACCTCCTTTTTTGAAGTCGGTTAAAACGTTACCTCTGGATCAAACTCTCAGGACCACCAGCGAGCATTAACCAATTATATATATAAAAAATAAATTATGTAATGTATAAGTAACATTTCTATAAAAACGCAAGTGAACTTCCAGCGATGTAACAAGCCCGGGGCAACAGGTGCGCGAAACTCATTCCGTTCGAACCGTCGCGGACGGCGGACGTGTTTTCCCGCTGGTAAAGTTATATACGCGGTATATGTGTGTATGTGTGTGAATTTGGATTGTCACGAGGTAATTATATGATTAACAATGTTATCTGTTTCATGTTACATACGAAT